>ML094868.1:0-15519 GCA_003697995.1 Taxidea taxus jeffersonii | reverse complement strand
GGGAAAATGAGAACGTGTCTATAGATCAGTGCTTTCAAAAAAGCAGTGCTCTTTCTAGAGAAGTCTTCTGGCTATTCAACTATAATCATATCTTAGACTAAAAAAATACAGTGCAACATGCCTTTATCCCATAGCAGTCAACACAATTCTGCTCTTCATGTGCATGTAGGAAATGAATGTATCTTACCAAATTGAAAGAAAAACAAAATCACAATGTTATGTCTTGAAACCCAATTAATCAACCACTCCTTTTCAAACAGGAAACCTAAAGAAAGCAGAAAGCGTCAGTAGATGAGACCAGAAGTCCAGTGTGTCGTGGCTCAGTTTCATTGTTTTAGGGTCAGTTACTAAGGGGATGAGAAGTCTGTGGTCTGTGGGTTACATCAAAGATAGCTTTTGGTGTACAGGTCAGAAAGTATGCATACCTTTTTTGGATGTGAATCACCTGCGGCCACTGCATGGAAGTGATGAGGGAACAAACTGCCACCTTTAGATGTCTGTAAGGTTTAATAACTGTATTCCTGTAACACTGGCTAGAGCTATGCCTAGTTTGCCAATACATAAAGTCATTAAAATTCCATTTCGTTTTTAAAAATATACTCTGGAGAAGGGAAGAGAAAGAACAGTGCCTCGTGGCCATCGTTTCTGGGTCTTAAGTATCAACGATCACAAGAACTTCTGGCTTCTCCCCACAGATCTGCCTTCCCCAATAGGTTTTTGCCTTAACTTTGGTGCTTTCTGGGTGTTTGGACGAGGAAAACGCTTCTCCCCACCCTAGACATTTGAAAACAAGGTGGCCGGTATTAAGCACTTCTGCATCCCAGGGTATGAAGAACCAATCAGTGCTGAATTTATACAATCCAAAAAGCGAAACAAGAGATTACAAGTCATCTCCTGGGGTCTGTCTTTCTACTGTTTGCAGGAACTTGAGGGTCTCCATGTGACTCATGCAACCGAAAAGGACTGTTGCTCAAAGGCCTTATCAAAGTGTTTCCCTCTGCATATAACTGCATGTCAGCTAGTGGTGCCGGTGTTTCTATTTCCAGTTGGCTGAAGGACACTTGGCTTTGTTTGCCTTCTGTTCACTTAAGCTATGGGCCACCCTGCCCACTCCCCCCCGCCCATCACAGCGTCTGGCACTCCTCTTCCCTACTCTGAGACCTCTGATGTATATCCCCAGGTCTGAGTCCCAGCTGAAGGCTTTTTCAGTCGGTGGCTTTATACTTTTTCTCCACTGTGAGTTTTCTGGTGCTTAATGAGATTCGATCTGTCGGTGAAGGCCTTCTGACATTCTGTACAGGCATAGGGTTTCTTTCCGGTATGAATAATCTGATGCATACTTAATGTTGCTTTCTGGATGAAGGCTTTCCCGCATTTACCGCATTCATAGTGTCTCTCTCCAGTGTGAGATTTCTGATGGATAGTGAGGCGGGACTTCCAAGTGAAGGTTTTTCCGCAGTCACTGCATTTATAGGGTTTCTCTCTAGTGTGGATTTTCTGGTGTGTTATCAGATTGGACCTGTCAGTGAAGGCCTTTCCACATTCGGTGCATATATTGGGTTTCTCCCCCGTGTGAATCTTCTGATGCACACGAAGCTGTGATTTCTTAGTAAAGCACTTTCCACAGTCACTGCACCCGTATGGCTTCTCTCCGGTGTGGATTCTATGATGCGCAATGAAGTGGGATTTCTGGATGAAGGCCTTCCCGCATTCAGGGCATACGTAGGGTTTCTCTCCTGTGTGGATTCTCTGATGCACACTTAGTGTCGATTTCTGGATGAAGGCCTTCCCACATTCGTTGCATTCATAGTGTCTCTCTCCGATATGAGATTTCTGATGTATTTTGAGGCGTGACTTCCATATGAAGGCTTTTCCACAGCCGTTGCATTTATAGGGTTTCTCTCCAGTGTGAGTTTTCTGGTGTTTAATGAGATTTGACTGGTCGCTGAAAGCCTTGCCACATTCAGCACACGTATAGGGTTTCTCTCCGGTATGAGTTTTCTGATGTGTAGTGAGATTTGTCCTGTGAGTGAAGACCTTTCCACATTGTGTACATATATAGGGTTTTTCTCCCGTGTGAATTCTTTGATGCACGTGGAGCTGTGACTTCTTAGTGAACGACTTTCCACACTCGCCGCATTCGTAAGGCTTCTCGCCAGTATGGATCCTCTGATGTGTGTTGAAGTGGGATTTCTGGATGAAGGCCTTGCCGCATTCAGGGCATACGTAGGGTTTCTCTCCTGTATGGATTCTCTGATGCATTCTGAGTGCTGACTTTCTTGTGAAGGCTTTCCCGCATTCGCCGCACGCATAGTGTTTCTCTCCGGTATGAGTTTTCTGATGTATAGTAAGGTCTGAATTCTGGGAGAAGCCTCTTCCACACTCACGGCATTCATATGGTTTTTCTCCCGTATGGATTCTCATGTGTCTAAAGAGATAGGATCTGTGGAAAAAGGCTTTTCCGCATTCACTGCATTTATAGGGTTTCTGCCCAGTATGAATTTTCTGATGTGTAATGAGGTTCGACTTGAGAGTAAAGGCCTTCCCACACTGAGTACATATATAGGGTTTGTCTCCCGGATAAGCACTTTGAGGTACATTAATTGGTGGCTTCTGCCTGAGGGCTTTGTGGCTCTTATGACATTCATGGGATTTTTCCTCAGCATGAATTCTCTGATGCTCAGAGAGATGGGGCTTCTGGGGGAAGCTCTTTACACACTCAGTACATACAGACAGTTGCTCCCCAGTCTGGATTGTCTGATGGCGGATGAGAACTTGTTTGCTGCCAAGATGTTTTTCACATTGATTAATGTCACGGGGATTTGCCCCCGTATTCGCAGTCTCAGTAGATGAAGAGCTAGGGGCAAAATTGTTATCATTTCCAAAAACCTTATCAAGCTTCTTTGTTGCATTGCTTTTATTATGATTGTGTAAGTTTAAAGTATGTTTCAGACTCTTCCCAAATGGGTCACAGTTACGGAGGCTTTTAATTGAAGGAACAAACTTGGTACTCACATGGATTATTTTTTCAATATTCTTACATTCATAGCCCCTCTCCTTAATCAGTACTTTCACACGATTTAAAGGGCGATTCTGGCTCTCCCTATGTCTCTCTAGCTGGCTATTGTTTTGCCACAGTTCTTCTAGAATGGAACACAATGGATCTTTTCCTATGGGTTGACCAAATTTCTCACAGTGCAATGAAACTTTCCCAGCAATTCTCTGGTGTTGTTTTTCCCCAATATCCTCGTCTAAAAAGAAAAAGAAATAAGTAAAAATGACTCGAAGGACAATTAGCAGAGGGTAGGGGGTACATGTAGTTCACACGAGATGTACACAGAAATGGAAGAGTCCATATGACAATCATGAAAATAGCAATAGTGTAGTCATATTAAATTCTTCTAAAGTGCTTACTACATATGAAATGATTATATACCATTTATAATGGCTCCCAGTGCTTCACACGTAATAGCTCATTTAATCCTCACTAAACCTTAAAAGGCGGCCATCATTACCAACCACATTTCACAGATGAGAAAACAGCAGCACAGAGGTTATGCATCTTGCTGAAATCAAATTGCTAAAGAAATGAGAGAGATGGGATCTGAATCCTGGGGATTCAGAGCCACTATGGAGGACAGTGAGTCTAACCAGAAGAAGAAACCCAAGTCTGTTAAGGGGAAATCCTGGCAGGGGAGAGAGAGTTCAGATATGTCTTCATTACTTATCAGCTCTAAACCGTTCTAATCTCGTTGCTTTCTCTCGATTTTCCCTCTGAACCATACGAGCACCAGCATAAAATTTATGTGCCTCAAAGACCCATTCTTCTACATCTATAGGAAACATGGTGCCAACATCAGCCACCTAAATAGTAAATAGATACCGTGCTCCAACTCTCGGCCAGCTGCAAGTTTTCCTTGGTCCCAGGGACCGATGCCTTCAACAAGTGTCAAATAGGCCAGGGAAAGCCACCTATGGCAGAAACTGCAAGCCATCCACCAAAAACGATTTGCATTTGCCTCTTCTTTTATAGTACTAGAAGGTAGCTGGGCAACCCATTTACCAGCCTTCCTTTGTCCTCACCAGTGGAGGATGAGTAGAAATGACATGTGCAGCTGCCAGGCTGGGCCTTAAGACAGTGGGCAACACTCTTACCCTCTCTCCTTCCCACTGGACTCAACAATGACCCAGCATTAACCACGCAGCTGACAACAGTGCCGTAGGAGATGGCCGAGCAGGGACTTAGAACGTGGTCCCCGAATGGCCCGCTGGAATCAGAGTTGACTTGCTGAACGAATCCATTCATCTGAGACTTCTTATACAAAAGAAGCTATACATTGACACTGAGCTTATCGTTTTGCTCCTCTGCATATTCAAAATGTTAGCTCTGATTTTAGGACACTTCTCCGGAGGTTATGTCTGCTATGAATTTACAAATCAGACATGGTACCACTCAGACTGATACTGAATTTGGCATGGTTTTCTTTCGGAACACAAAGACTGAAATTGTTAACATTTCATGCAGCTGTCATCCCTTCCCAAACATAATCTATGGTCCTTGGAATTCCCCTGAACAGACACTTGAAACCTCCTTCCGAAAGACAGAAAGAGATCCTCCTCTGCCGATCTCCCCAAATTCAATGAATTTAAGTTTGCCGAATAGTTCCCATGCTTTGCTTCAGAAAAATGGAAGAATAAAGGTGCCAACTTATTGCCTCTCAACTCTAAATTCACACCTCTTTGCCTGTTCTACAAAGACGGATCTGAGTCTCTTTAAATATCTGTGGCAATGTTGAGCCTTTTCGGCCCAGGGTGATGGAGAAACACTGCAGGAGGAGGGGATTTTGCTTCCCAGTTCTGGTGGGCTCGCTCGGCGGGCTCCTCCAGCAAGGGCAGCTTGTCTGGCACCAGACTCCCACAGTGCAGGTGGCTTCGCCAACAGGGCTTCTGATGCACACGCAGCTTCCCAGGCACCCAGGGCTTGCAGTGTGGGTGGCTTTTCTAGCACCCAGTTCCTGCAGCTCAGACGGCTTCCCGAGCAGCCGGCTTCTGCAACACTGGTAGCTTCTCCAGCTCCAGGCTCCTGCCGTGTATTGTAGCCCGCCCAGCAGTACTCAGCACCCAGTAGTTCCCCGGCGCCCCTCGCAGATGATGTGTGGGGGGACTACTTCCAGTGAGAAGTTCCCCATTGTCAGCTTTCTCTGGAACGCCGGGAGGGGGACGGCTTTCCAGCAAGTTCCACCAGCATGGCACCTCAGTAACTCTTCTGTGCTCTGGGCCATGGCTGGGCCGAGGTCTGGATTCTTCCCTGGGAAGCAGGGGAGGCTCTTTGGTGGGTGGCCCATTGCAGCCCTAGAGGCACTGGCTGTTCCTTTCATCTGTGGTTCCTTTATTCTTTAGATTTCTCTTTGCTTCTACTAGCTAATCTCTTGTCACTTCTGTCTCACCAGAGCTAATGATTCTTTCTTTTTTAAGATTTTATTTATTTACTGACAGAGAGAGACACAGGGAGAGAGGGAACACAAGCAGGGGCAGAGGCAGAGGGAGATTCAGGCTACCTGCTGAGCAGGGAGCCCGATGGGGGGCTCGATCCCAGAACCCTGTGATCATGACCTGAGCTGAAGGCAGACGCTTAACGACTGAGCCACCCAGGCACCCCAATAATTCTTTATGTTATGCTTTCCCTGTTCAAATTTGTACATAGTTTCTCTCTCCTGATCAGCCCCTGAATTGTACAGTAAGAAACAGGCTCTTCATTCTGAGAACTTTCTAAAAACATGGAGGTAAAGGCCTCAGTTACCACACAGTCTAAAATCTGTGTTTTTTTTTTCTGAGTTCCTGTGGAAAGAAAGGTGAGGAAAAAGAAAGAGCCACCTATGTTGGAGCAAGTGAGCCATTTCGCAAAACACCAAAATCTGACCACCAGGTGCAAACGTGTTATCTGAAGGGAGAGGGCACAGAATAAAGAGTCAGATTCATGGAACACCGACAAATGTGGGAGACATCAAGAAGATGTCAGAAAGGCACAGCAGAAGAAACAATCAACAAAATGAAAAAGCAGCCAATGTGAGGCGAGAAGATCTTTGCAAGTCATGTATCTGATCAGGAGTTAATATCCAAACGCTATAAAGAACTCATACAACTCACTGGCACAAAGCAAGCAAACCAATTAAAAAATGGGTAGAGGAACTGAATAGATAGTTTTCCAAAGAAGACATCCAAAGGGTCACTGAAAGTGAACTAATAAAAAGAACGGAATCAGTGAATTCAATCAGGCATAAAATCACCATAATTCAGGCATAAGAAAACACGGAGCTGGTTTTAGGTGGTATCCCTGGGCTGAGCACTGAAAATGGTATTTGCAAAAATGGAAAAGCACTAGGAACTGTAGGGTGACGAACTTAAAAAAAAAAAGGCTGAAAGATTTAAGAAGCATTGCCAGAATGTGACAGAATTTGGAAGGTGGGAAGGTAAGGTGATGTGTGAGATGATGATTCCAATTTCTGACGTACTGAGGGTCAAGAGATACACCTCATGGGAACTTTCTGGGTAGCTAAATCTAGTACTAAAATACCAGGGAAAACCAGACTGGAGATGTCAAAAGCAGAGTCATCAGAATTTAATACGGATGAATGTTTGCATGTATATGAAGAAAAGACTGGTGAACAGTGGACAAGGTCCCTAGGGCAACCTCATGGCTGGGGGATAAGGAAGACGAGAAGGCTGGCAAAAGGGGCAAGTAATAAAATATTATGCAGCCATTTGAAGGAATGAAGCCAGATGAACACACTGTAATTCGGACAGACCTTATGGATGAGTGAAAAAAAAAAGGAACAGAATTAAGACCTGGGGTGCAATATAATTTATATATACTAAAAACAGACTCATAAACCCATCCTTCTGGCTTTTAACGAATACCACACAAATTCACAGATAAACACAGTAGCTCTGTTGTCCCTGGAACGAACATGTGGAACTGGAATAAAAGGGAAGAAATGTTAAAATGTCTGAACGTGCAAGGAAAGAATCTAAGAGGAAGGGGGTGGGAGTGGAGTAGGAAGAAAAAACAGATCTTAGATAAGATAGGGTGGGAGGTATGTGATCCAGGATAGAGACGAGAGACAGTTCTCCCAGCAAAACGTCAAGCAACGAAGACAATGGCTATTTGCAAGGATTGTACTTGGAGAAACTGTTTAGGTATCAAAGGAGCTTCCATGAACTATCTCCAAGAAACTATAGAAGTTTAGAACTTTGGGGGCGTCTGAGTGGCTCCGTTGGTTAAGCGTCTGCTTTTGGCTCAGGACACAATCCTGGGGTCCCTGGGATCAAGCCGGGCATTGGGCTCCTTGCTCAGTGTGGAGACTGCTTCTCTCTCTCTCTCTCTCTGTCTGCTGCTCCCCACCCCCCTGCTTATGTGCTCTCTTGCCCTCTCTTTCCATGGAATAAATAAATAAAATCCTAAAAAAAAAAAGGCAGTTTAGAACTTCCAGGCAGGTTATCTTCACAGCCTTTCAAAGCTATCAGCCTCTTCTAGAAAAAATGAGATTTGCTTTCATGTCCCCCAACTGCCTGAGTCATACTCACTCACCTGACCAGTTCTGATGTGGGGTTTCCCCCTCCAATGTCCATGGCCCCTCTCCTTGCTCCAACTTGAAGATGACCTCTGGTTTGGGAACCTGGCACCCTGTTAACAGGACATAGTACAGGATTGGGTCCAGCTGATTGGATTTCAGGGGACTTTCAATGACATTTCCATTCGCTCTCCAGAAAAGTAAGCACATTTCACTGGCAACAGAGTAATAACGAGAGTGCTGAAGAATCCTGGACAGATCAAAGATGACCCCATCACACACTCAAGATGTTCCAGAACACCCAGCAGCTGAGAATGGAAATAGCCACACTCAGGCGCCTGGCAGGCACACAGGGCAGCTGTGCTTACCCACTGAGCGCAGGTGGCTGTAATTCTCCAGCGTCACATCCCGGTACAAGCGTCTCTGAGCAGGGTCCAGTTGCTGCCACTCTTCCTTGCTGAAGTCCACAGTCACATCCTCGAATGACACGGAGACCTGTAACAACACAGTCCTGTTCAAGGCGACAGGGTCAGCAGGGGGGGGGGGGGGGGGGGGGGGGGGGGGGGGGAAGGTTGGAAGGAAGACAAATAGGAAGTCGTTTTTCATGATGTAATGTACCACATAGGGCTTTCACTCAGTACCTGGCTTTGTGTTTCATTCTGTGAGAGAAAAAAAAACTTATTGAAGTAGCTTGACATTCATTGTGCATGTAGTACGTTCATTTGTTTATATAGTCAGTCATTCTTTTGCAAAAATGAGGATTAAAATAGGCTCTCTTTAAGTCCTCTAGTTAATGTGGGTACTACCTACATTTACTGATTGATTATGTGCCAGGCCATGGCAATACAGAATTGAATAAAATAGAAATTGAATAACAAGAAACACATAGGGGGAAAGGTGAAGCAATAGAGCCTTTAAAAACAATACAGAAGGGACACCTGGGTGGCTCAGTTGGTTAAGCGGCTGCCTTCGGCTCAGGTCATGATCCCAGCGTCCTGGGATCGAGTCCCACATCGGTCTCCTTGCTCAGCAGGGAGCCTGCTTCTCCCTCTGCCTCTGCCTGCCTCTCTGTCTGCCTGTGCTCTCTCTCTCTCTCTCTCTCTCTCTCTCTAACAAATAAAGAAATAAAATCTTAAAAAAAAATAAAACAATACAGAAAATTCATCCCCAGGTTTTGGCACCAAAAAAAAAAACAAAACCAAAACAAAACAAAACAGGAAAAAGATGATCTAGACAAGTATCTTTATGATCACAGATTAGGAAAATAATTCTCAAACAAGATTCAAAAAGACATTAACCATAATGAAAAAGATTGACATCTGGCTACCATAAATTTTAAAACTTCTCTTCACTGGGTGGCTCAGTTGGTTAAGCAGCTGCCTTCGGCTTGGGTCATGATCCCCGCGTCCTGGGATCGAGTCCCACATCGGGCTCCTTGTTCAGCAGGGAGCCTGCTTCTCCCTCTGCCTCTGCCTGCCACTCTGTCTGCCTGTGCTTGCGCGCTCTCTCTCTAACAAATAAATAAATAAAATCTTTAGAAAAAAAAAAGATAGTGTTATAAGAGAAGAAAAGGAAAGCCACCGAATAGAAGATATCTGCAACACCTATCACTGTCAAAGGACGTAAAGAACTCTTACAAGCCACTTAAGAAGACCAGCAAGTAGAAAAGTGGGCAAAGCATTTGAACAGGCATTTTACAAAAGGGGAAATCCAAGGTTTCAATAAACATGAAAAGGGCTTAACCTTAGTAACCAGGGAATGCAAATCTAAGCCACAGTGAGGGGCACCTGGGTGGCTCAGTTGGTTGGGTGTCTGCCTTAGGCTCAGGTCATGATCCCAGGGTCCTGGGATGGAGCCCTGCATCAGGCTCCCTGCTCAGCTGGGAGCCTGCTTCCCCCTCTCCTGTTCCCTGTGCTTGTTTGTGCTCTCTCTGTCAAATAAATAAATAAAATCTCAAAAAAACCCCAAAGTGAGATACCACTATACAATCCCTAGAATGTCCTCAATGAAAAAGACTGATAGTATAAAGTGTTGAGGAGAATGTGGTGTGATAAGAACTCTCGTATTTCTGATGGTGATCTAAATTGGTGCAACGTTGCTGGAAAGCATTTTATCTTTATTGGGTAATGTTAAAGCATGCATACAACGAGAACACAGTGATTCGACTAGTGGCAATATGCCCAATTGGAATTATGTGTACATGTGCAATGGGAGGCATGGCCAAGAATATTTACAGCATTATTATTCAAAATGTGTGTAATATTTAATGATAAAAAGTTAAAAATTAATAGTAATTTAAAAACCAGTTCAACATAATAGTAACAGCATCTATTCTTTGTGTGAAAAATATTAAGAATATTTTTTGGGGGGCTCCTGGGTGGCTCAGTGGGTTGAGCCTCTGCCTTCAGCTCAGGTCGTGATCTCAGGGTCCTGGGATGGAGCTCCGCATGGGGCTCTCTGCTCAGAGGGAGCCTGCTTCTCCCTCTCTCTGCCTACTTGTGATCTCTCTCTCTCTCTGTCAAATAAATAAATAAAAACTTTTTTTAAAAAAGGATATTTTCTGGGATGCCTGGGTGGCTCAGTCGGTTCAGAGTGACTGATGCTTTTTATTTTTTAAGATTTTATTTATTACAAAAAAGATTTTATTTATTTATTTGACAGAAAAAGAGAGAGAGTGAGAGAGAGACAGCAAGAGAGGAAACACAGGCAAGGGGAGTGGGAGAGGGAGAAGCAGGCTTCCTGCTGAGCAGGGAGCCCCATGCGAGGCTCGATCCCAGGATCCTGGGACCATGACCCGAACCTAAGGCAGATGCTTGATGACTGAGCCACCCAGGAGCCCTGAGTGACCGATTCTCGATTTTGGCTCAGGTCGTGATCTTGGGGTCATGAGGTCGAGCCTTGTGTCAGGCTCTGCGTTCAGTGCCAAGTCTGTTTGAGATTCTCTCTCCCTCTCTCTCTGCCCTTCCTCCCACTTGTGCTCCCTCTCTCTAAATAAATCAATCAAAAAAAAATCTTCAAAAAAAGAATATCTTCTTAGTGCCTTTTAGTTGCATAATCCCTAAGCATATTACCCACACACACACATACACACACACGACCCATGAACTAACCAAGACCAGTTTCCCGGCTAGAGAGATCTGGGGAGTTGGGGGAGAGAACCATGTGAATGTATTACCTATTCAAAAATTAAGTTAAAAATTACCAATGGGACCAAAATGGAATAGACATAATTCTCTCTATTTCTCCTGCTGAGTACAGCTAAAACCCCAGGACGTTTATATATAAAACAAAGGTAAGGGTACTCTGTAAGTTGGAGAGAGGGAGGCAAACTTGCCATGGTCGTCAGAACCTGAGGAATGCCACAGTGGTGATTTCTCCATTGTCTTTTTGCCCCACATATCTTGGACTAGGTGCTAGAGAAACTGGCAACCTAGAATGCCAACTGGCGTAGACTGAAAACAGCCCCAGGAAAGCCTGATTTCATGAGCTAAAGTACCAGGGAAAAGGCAACGTAGCAAGACAGAAAAACTTAAATAATACTGCCCTGTTCCAGCCAAGTATCACGGAAAAGAACTGTGCTCCTACTCCCATTCTCATCAGCAAAGGCTGAATGGGGAGCCTAGATTTTCATCCCAGCCTGGGGGTAATGAGACCCCTTGCCCACAGTGTCAGTTTAGGTCACGTGGGGCTCTTGGACTTCCATCCCCACTCGGCAACAAGGTGTCCTCTGCCTTCCCACCAGAGTGGTGTCAGACGTGGTGTGTTGGAAGGCCTGAAATTCTACCCTTGCCCAGTAGCAACAAGGTGCTTGTCTCTTTCTGGGGTGTCAAAGCAGGTCAACTGGGGAACTTGAACTTTACATCTACCTGGCAATAAGGAGCATTTTTCAGAATCCTCTTCAGAAGAAGAAGATTCTTCCTTTCTAGCAGAACAGTGTCAGAGGAGACCTGTTAAACACAGCATTTAAATAAAATCTAGAGTGTCATAGTTCCCAAAATATCCAGGACATAACTGAAAATCAGGCATCATGAGAAGAAGCAGAAAAATCTTGACTGGAGTGAGAAAAGACAATCAAGAGGTACCAACATTGAGATAACACAGATGTTAGAACTATCTGACAAGAATTTTAGAGCAGCTATCATAAAAATGCTTCAACATACTCAAAAGAAATTTGAGAATAGAAAGTCTTAGCCAAGAAAGAAAAGATACAAAGATGAACTGAATGGAAATTTTAGAACCAAAAAATACAATGACAAAATTTAAAACTCCACTGTGGGGTCAACAGGAGAATAGAGAGGACAGAGGAAAGAATCTGAGAACTTGACAATGGAACAATGGAAATGATCCAATATGAACAGAAAGGAAAATTGGCTGGAAAAAAAAATAAGCAGAGCCTCAGGGACCTGTGAGACAATAATAGACGATCTGGCATTTGTGTCATGAAGTCCCAGAAGGAGAGGAGAAAAAGTGTGGGGCTGAAAAAGTATTTGAAGAAACTGGCTGACAATTTCCCAAATTTAACAAAAATTATCAACTTACAAGTTTCAAGAAGCTGAGGAAAACCCCCAAAGGAAAAGTCAAAGAAATCTACACCAAGACACATTACAATCAGACTTTAGAAACCTAAAGACAAAGAAAAGAATCTTAAAATTTCAAGAAAGAAACCACAACTTATCTATGGGCAGAAAACAAAGTGACAACGGATTTCTCATCAGAAACCATGGAGGAGAGATGCAAATGGCACAACATTTTTCTTTTTTTCTTCCCAAAGATTTATTTATTTATTTATATTGGGGTGGAGGGATAGAGAGAGAGAAAATCCTCAGGCAGACTCCCCACTGAATGCAGAGCCTGATGTAGGGCTTGATCCCAGGACCCTGAGATCATGACCTGAGCCAAAATCAAGAGTCAGCTGCTTAACTGACTGAGCCATTAAGGTATACCAGCACAACATTTTAAGTACTCGAAGAAAAGAACTGTCAACCCCGCCATATCTGGCAAAACTATCCTTAAGAAATGAAGGGGTAACAGTCGTCTGGGTGGCTCAGTCACTTAAGCGTCTGACTCTTGATTTCGGCTCGGGTCATGATGTCAGGGTAATGTAATCGAGGCCTGCATTGGGCTCGGCATAGCGCTGCATTGTGCTGGGCATAGAGCCTGCTTAAGATTCTCTCTTTCCCTCTCCCTCCCCCACCCCCCACAAAAAGAAATGAACTGGTAATGGCCAATAAATACACGAAAAGGTGCTTGGCGTCATTAATGATCAGGGAAATACAAATCAAAACAACGATAAGATACTGCCTCACGCCCACTAGGATGGCTGGAATCAAGACGTCAGAAAATAGCAAGTGTTGGTGAGGACGTGGAGAAAGTGGAATCTTCATATATTGCTGGGGGAGTGTAAAATGGTGCAGCTGCTTTGGGAAGCAATCTGGCGGCTCCCCAAATGACTGCACATAGCCACCATTTGACCCAGCAATTCCATTCCTAGGTACATGCATCCTCAAGAGAAATGAAAATATACGGCCGAGGGGGGCGCCTGGGTGGCTCAGTGGGTTAAGCCTCTGCCTTCAGCTCAGGTCATGATCTCAGGGTCCTGGGATCAAGCCTCGAATTGGGCTCTCTGCTCAGTGGGGAGCTTGCTTCCCCTTCTCTCTCTGTGTCTATGCCTACTTGTGATCTCTGTGTGTCAAATAAATAAATAAAATCTTTTTTTTAATGTTTTTTTTTTCTTCTAAAGATTTTATTTATTTATTTGACACACAGAGATCACAAGTAGGCAGAGAAGCCGGCAGAGTCGGGGGGCGGGGGAGGAAGCAGGCTCCCTGCTGATCAGAGAGCCCGATGCGGGGCTCGATCCCAGGACCCTGAGATCATGACCTGAGCTGAAGGAAGATAAAATCTTTAAAAAAAAAGAAAATATACAGCTGCATAAAAACACGTACACATATGTCGAGAGCAGCATTACTCATAAGAGCTAAAAGGTGGAAATCACCCCGGTGTACGTCAGCTGACAAAGGGATCAACAAAACACGATACATCTATACAATGGCATATTATTCAACCATAAAAAGGAATAAAATAGGGACGCCTGGGTGGCTCAGTTGGTTAAGCAGCTGCCTTCGGCTCAGGTCCTGATCCCAGTGTCCTGGGATCGAGTCCCACATGGAGCTCCTTGCTCGGCAGGGAGCCTGCTTCTCCCTCTGCCTCTGCCTGTGCTCTCTCTATCTCTCTAACAAAAAAAAAAGAAAAAAAAGGAATAAAATAATGGACACATACTATAACAGGTACATGTCCAACAGGTACAACAGGTACGTGTCCAACAAGTGCTAGACTTCTTCCCTATCTGTAACTACGTACAAACTTACCCACCTATAGGGACTGGAGACTTCCTACTTTATTCATCAGGTTATATATAATCTATTACTACCATTATTTATTTTGCTACTCAGATTGTCCCAGATTTGACCAGAGGGAGTTCCTTGAAACATTATGCTATGTGAAAGAAGCCAGACACAAAGATCACAGAATATCTGAGTCCATTCATGTGAACTGTCCAGAAGAGTGAAGTCTATAGAGACAGAAAGTGTATTAGTGGTTGCTCAGGTTGGGGGAGGCAGGGAACGGGGGTGGATGGGTGGGGAGGAGTGATGGCTGAAGAAAATGGGGCTTCTTTTTGAGGTGATGAAATTGTTGCCAAATGGACTGTGGTGATGGTTGCTCATATCCATAAATATAAAAACCAGTGAACTGAATGCTTTAAATGGGTAAACTGTATGGTATGTAAATTTTTTTTAAAAGATTTTATTCATTTATTTGACAGACAGAGATCACAAGTAGGCAGAGAGGCAGGCAGAGACAGAGAGGAGGAAGCAGACTCCTCGCTGAGCAGAGAGCCCGATGCAGGGCTCGATTCCAGGACCCTGGGATCATGACCCTAGCCGAAGGCAGAGCCTTTAACCCACTGAGCCACCCAGGCGCCCCTAGTATGTAAATTTTATCTCAGTGAAGCTGTAATTAAGAAAGAAGAAGTGAAAAGGAAATCAAGATATTCTCAGGTGAAGGAAAATCTGTGGCCAGCAGACCTACTGTAAGTGAATGCCAATGCAAGTTCTGTAAACAGAAAGGAGATAATAAGAGAAGGAATCTCGGAACATCAGGAAGGAAGAGAAAACGGAAAAAGTAAAAATATAAGTAAACACAACAGACATTCCTCCTCCTCTCGGGTTTTCTGTATTATGTTTGCAGGTCAAAGCAAAACGTATTACATTGTCTACTGTGGATTTCCATGTACGTAGGGGAAATATCTAAGACAACTGTATTATAATATAATCTGGTAAGGGTAAAGGGATTTAAAGGTCACTAAGTCTTCTATGCTTCATTCTAACTGGTAAAATGTCAATGCCAGTGACTTATTTGGTGATGGAATAGTTCTGTATCTGTATTATTGCACAAGAATCAATACATGGGGGTGCCTGGGTAGCTCATTTGGTTGGGCGACTGCCTTTGGCTCAGGTCATGATCCTAGAGTCCCGGGATCGAGTGCCGCATTGGGCTCCCTGCTTGGCAGGGAGTCTGCTTTTCCCTCTGACGTGTCCCCTCTCATGCTCTCTCTCTCTCTCTCAAATAAGTAAGCAAGTAAATAAATAAATAAAATCTTTAAAAAGGAATCAATACACGAATGGCAGAGAACCACACACACACACACACACACACACACACACACACACACACACACACTGTAGCAATGTCAGTTTCCTGTTTGTGATACTCAGTGATGCAGGATGTAACCACTGGCAGAAACTGCGTAAAGGGTTACATGAGACCTCTCTCCTTCTTTGCAACTAACAGTAAATCTATAATTATTTCAAAAATAAAAAAAGTTTTAACAAGCTACCAATATTATCCTCAGAAGGACTGGAGTAGTGGGCACACCAGAAAAGATCAG
>RCUC01044667.1:0-21986 GCA_003697995.1 Taxidea taxus jeffersonii | reverse complement strand
CCACTGAAGTGGCCATTTAGGTTAAATCACTATTGGAAAAGAATGATGGGACAGAGAAGAGGCAAAATTCAAAAGGAGGGTAAACAGAGGAAATGCTGTGAGAATGGTGAGTTGTCTTACCTAGAGGCTGGGTATGCAAATGAAATCAACAGAAGTACTTGGTGGTCTGCTCAGGACAGTGCCCTTATTTGGAAGGCACTGGGGAGTCATTATGGCTTTTGAGCAATTTGCTCAGAACTAAATTTTAGAAGAATTCATCTGGTAATGGAGGCTACTGCAAGAGGTTCTGGGAGTAAGATAGAGCCTGGACAGCAAGGGTGGAGGTAATGGAAAGGTTTTGATAGAACTTCCAACGAATTAAGGAAGGATGAGGATAGGTCAATTACTGCCAAAAATATCATGCAGCCATTAAGAAATCTATGGAAAATACCTTCTAAGGACACAAAAATACATCCAACATAGTGCAATAACAGTAGATTACAAAATATTATGCCCCACAGCAAACACTGAAATGCAAATATGCTAGCAATAAAATTTAAATGAATACATGCACCAATTAACATTGGTTCTCTCAGAGGGGTGGAATTTCCAGTGCTTTTTATTTATTTGTGTGTGTAACTAAATTTTTCAGATTTTTTATGGTAAACCTTTTAGTTGCATACTTAGAATAAATGAAGTTATTCTTCAAGGAAAGATGATTACTAAGGTTTTTCCATCAGTAATGGGGAAAATGATCTTAGCATTGATGGAAAAGGAGAGTTCAGAGAGTTAAAAAAAGAGTCAGTCAGGATTAGAGAAACAAACATGTGCAATTGTTTGAGAGGACAGTGTTGATGAGGGGTGTTAGATATCAACTTTCCTATTAGGTTAGCTTTGAAGTAACTCGGCTCTCCCACAAACCACAGTTACCTGAGATATGGAATTGGACCTCATAAAAAAGTTGTCACTTATTTACCCATGTATTTGTCCATGTAGTGAAAGAAATTAGTTTCATGTAGCAATAATGTAGCAGATTCTACACTGGCAACCAACATCACTATCAAAAAGATTCCACCATAGTTGTTTCTTCCTCCTCCTCTTCTTCTTCTTCTTCTTCAAGATATTATTTATTTATTTATTTAAGATTTTATTTATTTGACAGAGAGAGAAATCACAAGCAAGCAGAGAAGCAGGCAGAGGGTGAGGGGGAAGCAGGCCCCCCACTAAGCAGAGAGCCCAACATGGGGCTCAATCCCAGGACCCTGGGATCATGACCTGATCCAAAAGCGGAGGCTTAATCCACTGAGCCATCCAGGCATCCCAAGATTTTATTTATTTATTTGAGAGAGAGAGAGAGAGAGGGAGTTCACCAGCAGACCAGGGGGAGGGGCAGAGGGTGAGAATCTCAAGCAGACTCCCTGCTGAGCCCCATGTCGGGCTCCATCCCAAGATCCTGAGATCATGACCTGAGCTGAAACCAAAAGTTGACATTGAACTGACTGAACCACTCAAGCACCCTGAGAGTCCATCATAGTTCCTAAAACAGCCCATAATCAAGTAGGGAACTCAGCCAAAAGCCAAGCAATTATAATACTCCAGTGATTCTCAGACTTTAGCCTATATCGGAATCATCTTGAGGGCTTGTTAAAACACAAACTCCTGAGCCACACCCTAGAGTTTCTGATTCAGCTGATGTGCTTTGGGACCTCATAATTGGCATTTCCAACAAGTTCGCTGGTGACAGTGAGGCTACTGGCCTGGCACTCTGATTCTGAGAACCGATGCTATATATATATATATATATATGTATATATATATATATATATAAGCTTGAACATGGTGGCTATTGTAACACAAGATGCCCTGAAACACATGGGAAAGGTTTCCAAAGGCCTCAAATCTGAAAAATAAGTAGAAATTAGTATAAGGTGATATCCCTTTAGGAAGGGGCAATAATATGCACAATGGCTTAGAAGCAAGACAGTGCCTAACTTTACCTCCTAGGAAATGTTCAGCAGAGAGGAGACAGTAATAAGAGTTGGAAGAAAATCAAGGCAATGGTAAGAAGAAGAGAATATACCTTTGGGAAGTTCCAACATATAGCAGAAAAATGCAAACTGCAAGTGATAAAGATGAGAAAAGGAGTCATCAAGAAGGAGGTAGAAAACAAAGGTATTAAAGAGATGAGGAAGAACATCTTTTTGAAAGGGTAAATGCTGTAGGAGAGTCAAGAATAATGAGGACTAAAACAGCTTCTGGATTTGGAAAACAGGAGTCGGAGTTGATGGTGTAGCAGAATATTGGACACAGGATTCAGATTTCACCAAAATATGATGGCAATAAGAATAAAAAAGAGGGACGCCTGGGTGGCTCAGTTGGTTAAGCAGCTGCCTTCGGCTCAGGTCATGATCCCACAGTCCTGGGATAGAGTCCCACATCCGGCTCCTTGCTCGGCAGGGAGCCTGCTTCTCCCTCTGCCTCTGCCTGCCTCTCTGTCTGCCTGAGCTCTCTCTCTCTCTGACAAATAAAATAAAATATATATAAAAAAAAAAGAATAAAAAAGAAACATTTTTCTGCTCAGCAACCTAACGGCTGCACCTTACTTAAATGACTTTCAACAAATTATTAGAAGTAGAGGGGGGGAAGAATTGGTTGCTTAAAAATATTATCTTGATATTCTCTCCTTTTATTTCTTTTTTATGAAAGAGGAACACATTGAATTTTAAGGAAGCACACACTGCTTTTAGAAATAACTACTGTGCAATATTCTTTGACTTCAGTTTTAGAGTTTTATTAACCTATTAACTTACAACGTACATTTGTGTAGACTGCAAAGACTCTGGTCTCTGGTGTTTCATTGTCCCTGCAATTGGACAACTGTGTACACATGTGGTTGTGCTGAAATTATATCTTCACAGAGAGGCATACTGGTGTGGAACCCTCAGTGGAAATATGGAGTCATGAATATGAGACAGGCTATATTTTCTAAGGACATTTTCAGATCTGCTTCTGATCCAATTTATCTGATTCAACAGTGCGCACTATGAGAAAACTTTATCCTACTTGACTCTCCCGATATTTAGCTTAAATCTAAAAGCAGAAAAAATTCAGAAGATGTGCTAGCCCTCTGTAAGGCAAAAGAAATATTCATTTGAATGTCACACTCCTAGCATTTTAGCTATATTTCTAGAGGGTGGTAAAAAGACAGTTTGTTTGTTTTTAAAGATTTATTTGTTTATTTATTTATTTGACACAGAGCGGGAGACAGAGAGACAGAAAGAGAGAGATCACAAGCAGGCAGAGAGGAAGGCAGAGAGAGAGGGAGAAGCAGGCTCCCCACTGAACAAGGAGCCCAATGCGGGGCTCAATCCCAGGACCCTGAGATCATGACCTAAGCCAAACGCAGAGGCTTAACCCATTGAGCCACCCAGGACCTGCAAAAAAAGACAGTTCTTAAATCCTCTTCATGCATAACTAAAGGTGAATGAAATACATTATGTGCTTTCTGAAGCATTCTCCTTCAGATTATGGTTGAGATGTGTACCTGTCAGAACAACCACTGACCCTGTGAATCACCTAGTCAGTTCATGTCTGAGTCTCTTTAACTTCAGGAGCTTCTTACATCTTAACAGGACTATTTTAGTGACCTCCTAAATAGTTACCTAATTCCAGTTTTACTCCAAGCCATTCTCCTTACTACAAGCATATTTCTTTCTCAAATGAGGAAGTGACCCTCTCTTGCTGATAACCTTTGGTAGAATCCTAGTTGACTAAAAATAAAATCCGAATTCCATTTCACCAAATCATAGTCTAAAAACCTCCACAAGCAGGACCTTATCTACAGTTCAGTGTGTTGAAAAAATTACCCCCCAACTCCCATTTTAGCCTATATTCCAGCCATACTGTCTTAAGCTCCATTTCCTGGTGATACTACATATCTTTACACCGCTGTGGTTTTGCCTTTACAACTGAAACTTCCTAAACATCCTTGTTCCATTCATTTTTCTTCTCTGGTACATCTGAGGAAATATTTCCTATCTCTAAAAACCTGCTGAAATGTTACTATGTACTGTGAAACCTGTCCTATTCCCTATAACCAGATAACTGAATTGTATTCTGTGTTTTAAAAGCTCTTTGTTCATAGAACAAAATACTTATGGTATTGCATGAATGTTTCTACACATGTCTGCTTCATATGAGCCTCTTTCATAGGTAGGACCATGTCATATTCATCTTTGCTTCTTGGTACACTAAGTATGTCAATCATAGTTATTACTATATTTATAAACTGTCCCTAAAACACACTAGTCTACTTTCTCTCTCTACAAATTTGACTATTCTATTATTCTAGGTACCTCATAGAGGTAGAATCATGATATTTGACCTCTTGTGTCTAGCTTTTCCTCATACAATATCTTCAAGGTTCATCCATGTTATGGAATGTGTCAAAACTTCATTTCTTTTTAAGGTTGGATAGTATTCTACTATATCTACATACCATATTTTGCTTATCCATTCTTCTATTGATGAAAATTGGGTTGTTTCCACCTTTTGGTTATTGTGAATAATACTACTATGTACACTGATTTATAAATATGTGGTTGAGTCTCGCCTTTCAAATATTTTAAGTATATACCCAGCAATAAAGTTGCTGAATCACATGATAATTTTATATTCAATTTTTATGAGAAATACTATACTATTTTCCACAATGGTTGTGGGTTCTTACATTCTAACAAAGCACAAAAGTTCCATTTTCTCCTCGTCTTTGCCAACACTTATTTTCTGCCTCAAAAAAAAAAAAAAATCTATCATAATGGGTGTGACGTGGTATCTCATTGTGGTTTTGATTTTATTTTCCCAATGACTAATGATGTTAAGCATCTTTCCTTAGGCTTATTGGACATTTGCATATCTTCTTTGGAAAAATATCTATTCAGAACTTCTGCTCCTTTTTAAATTGAATTGTTTCTTTTGTTGTTGTTGAGTTTTGGGGATTTTTAAAAAAATTTTTTGGATATTAAACTCTTATCAGATATATGATTTACAAATATTTTCTCCCATTCTATGGTTTGCTTTTTTGTTCCCTTGGTAGTGTCCTCTGCTGCACAAAAGTTTTTCATTTTAATAAAGTCTAATTGATCTGTTTTTTTTTTCTTCACTTTCCTGTGTTCTTGATCTGATATGCAAGGAATCATTACCAAATTTAATATCATGAAGTTTTTGTCCTTTGTTTTCTTGAATTCTGCAGTTTCAGCTGTTCTATTAAGGGCTTAGATCCATTTTTAATTCATTTTTGTACATGGTGCAATATAAGGTCCAACTTCATTTTTTAAAAATTTTTATTAATTTATTTGTCAGAGAGAAAGAGAGAGAGCATGCATGCACATAAGCAGGCTCCCTGCAAGAAGCCCAGTGTGGGTCTCAATCCCAGGGTCCTGGAGTCATGACGTGAACTGAAGACAGACACATAATGGACTGAACCACCAAGGTATCCCCCAACTTCATTCTTTCACATGTGGATATTCAGTTTTCCCAGTACTATTTGTTCAAGACTGTTTTTTATCCATTGAAAGGTCTTAGCATCCTTGTCAAAAACCATTTAGCCATATAAGCATACATTGGAGATATTACAGATTCTGTTCCAGAAAACCACAACAAAACAAGTAAAATATTTTTTTTGCAGTGCAAGCAATAGAACTACTTATACTATAGTGTAAGTGTACAGTAGCATTATCTCTAAAAAAACAAAAACAAAACTCATATACATGCCTTAATTATAAAATATTGCTAAAGAGGTGCCTGGGTGGCTCAGTCATTAAATGTCTGCCTTCAGCTCAGGTCATGATCCCAGGGTCCTGGGATCTAGTCCCGCATCAAGCTCCCTGTTCAATGGGGTCCCTGCATCAGTGCTCCCTGCTTCTCCCTCTGCCCTTTCCCCCATTCATGTGCTCTCTCTCTCTCTCTTCTTCAAAAAGTAAGATAAAACAAAATACTGTTAAAAAATTCTCACCATTATCTGAGCTTTCAGTGAGTCATAATGTTTTGGCTGATAGAAGGTCTTGCTTGGTGTTGATGGCTGATGACAGATCAGGATGGTAGGTGCTGAAGGTTGAGGTAACTGTATCAATCTCTTAAAATAAGACAACAATGAAATTTCCTCCATAAATTAATGCTTCCTTCCATGAAAAAATTATCTGTAGAATGTGATGCTTTTATCACTGTAGGATATTTTTTTTAAATTGGGCTCAATCCTCTCAAACCCTGTCACTGCTTTATCAACTAAATTTATGTAATATTTTAAGTCTTTTGTTTTCATTTCAACAATCTTCACAGAATCTTCACCAAGAGTAGACTCCATCTCAAGAAACCACTTTCTTTGATCATCCATAAGAAGTAACTTATTTGAAAAAGGAACTCTTGTGCATAGTTGGTGGGTATGGAACCTGGTCCAACCACTGTGGAAAACAATATGGAGGTTCCGCAAAGATTAAAACAGAATTATCATATGACATAGTAATTCCACTAGTGAGTATTTACCCAAAGAATATGAAAACACTAATTTGAAAAGATGTATGCCCCTGCCATGTTTTATTGTAGCATTTACAATAGTCAAATTATGGAAACAACCCAAGTTTCTATCAAGAGATGAATGGATAAAGAAGGTATAATATATACACATACACAATGGAATATTAATGAGCCACAAAAAAAGCCATAATAAAGAATGAAAGCTTGTCATTTGCAACAACATGGATGGATTTGGAGGGTATAATGCTAAGTGAAATAAGTTAGAGAAAAACAAATACCATATGATTTCACTCATATGTGGAATTTAAGAAATAAAACAAATGAACAAACAAAAAAGAGACAAACCAAAAAGGACTCCTAATTATAGAGAACAAACTGATGATTACCAGAGGGGGGTGGGTGGAAGGATGGGTAAATAGGTAAAGAGTAATAAGAGTATACTTATGATGAGCACTGACTAAAGTCAGAATTGCTGAATCACTATACTGTATACCTCTAACTAATATAACTGTATATTAACTATACTGGAATTGTTTTTTTAAAGTTAATGATAGAAAAAAATAAGCAACTCAGTCCTATCTTCATGCCCCACTTCTAATTCTAGTTCTCTTGTTATTTCTATCACATCTGTAGTAATTGCCTTCACTGAGGTCTTAACCCCTAAAATTCATCCATGAGGGTTGGAATCAACTTCTTTCAAACTCTGTTAATGTTGACATTGACCTCTTCCTATGAATCACAAATGTTCTTAATGGTATCTCAAATAGTAAATTCTTTTCAGGTTTTCAATTTTCTTTTCCAGATCCATCAGAGAAATCACTATTTATGGCAGCTAGAGCCTTTATGAAACATATTTCTTAACAAGACTTCAATGTTGAGATTATTCCTTGATCCATGGGTTACTGAATGGTTGTATTAGCAGAGATGAAAATGATGTTAATCTCACTGTATATCTTCACCAGAGCTCTGCATGACCAGGTGCTTTGCCAATGAGTAGTAATATTTTGAAAGGAATCTTTGTCCTGAGTAGTAGTTCTCAACAATGGGTTTTAAATAATCAGTAAATCATGTTGTAAGCAGATATACTGACATCTAGGCTTTGTTGCTCCATTTACAGAACATGTTAGCATAATTATTAAGGGTCTGAGGATTTGGAGGATAGTAAATGAGCATGAGCTTCAACTTAGCATTAACTAAGTGCATTAGCCCCTAACAAGAGAGTCAGCCTGTCTTTGAAACTTTGAAGTCTGGCATTGACTTCTCTTCTCTAACTATGGAAATCCTAGATGAACATCTATTTCCAATATAGGGCTGTTTTGTCTACATTGAAAATTTGTTGTTGAGTAGAGCCAACTTCATAAATTGTCTGAGCTCAATCTTCAGGATAATTTGCTGCAGCTTCTACATTAGCAGCTGCTGCTTCCCCTTGCACTTCTATGTTATAGAGACAGCTTATTTCCTTAAGCCTCATGAACCACCTCTGCTAGCTTCAAAACATTTCCTGTAGCTTCTTCACTTCTCTCAGCCTTCATAAAATTGATTAGAGTTAGGGCTTTGCTCTGGATCAAGTTTTGGCTTAAGGAAACATTGTAATCATTTTGATCTATCCACACCACTCAAACTTTCTCCCTATCAGCAATAAGGCTGTTTCACTTTCTGTCATTTATGTGTTCACCAGAATGGGACTTTTAATTTCCTTCAAGAATTTTTCCTTTGCATCCACAACTTGGCTAACTTCTTGGCACAAGAGGCCAACATTTAGCTTATCTTGACTTTTGACATGTCTTTCTCCATAAGCTTAAACATTTTTTTATATAAAGTGAAAAATGTGCAACTCTCCTTTTCACTTGAACTTAGTGGCCATTGTATGGCTATCAATCAATTGGCCTAATTTAAATATTGTTGCATATCAGGGGATAGGAATGGCTAAGAAGAGAGAGAGAGTCAGAGGAAAGGCCAGTCTGGGTAGCAGTCAGAACAGACATATTTATCAATTAACTTTGTCATCTATATAAGATGAAATACAGGGCATTATGGTACCCCAAAACAATTACACTAGTAACGTCAAATATCCTTTATCACATATCACCATAACAAATATAAAAATGATAAAAAAATTGGAGATATTGTAAGAATTACCAAAAGATGACACAGTCACCAAGTGAGCAAATGCCACTAGAAAAATAATGACAATAGGTTTGTTTGATTCAGGGTTCCCCTAAACCCTCAATTTGTAAAAATAAATAAATAAATAAATAAATAAATAAAAGAAAAATATAAAAAAATAATAACACAATATCTGTGAACTGCCATAAAGTGAAGCATAATAAAATAAGGTAAGCCCGATATGCACAGGTTTATGTCTGAACCATCTAGTCTATCCCATTGGCCTATAATTCTGTAAGTATGGTTTTATGCCAGTTCCATAGTGATTTGATTACTAGAGTTTATAATTTTTGAAATTAGAAAATGTGAGTCCTCCCACTTTGTTCTACTTTTTCAAGATTGTTTTAGCTAGTTGAGGTAGCCTTAGATTCCATATGAATTTAAGATGTGTTTGTCCTATACCTGCAAAATCATTGTTGGTATTTTGAGAAGGATTGCATTGAATTTGCAAATTGCTTTAGGTAATAGTTTTATCTTACTGTTAGTTAAGTCTTATAATCCATAAACAAAATTTCCTTCCATTTAGTAAAGTCTTTAATTTCTTCCAGCATTTTTTTATAGTTGTCAGTGTATAAATCACCCCCTTACTTGGTTAAAATTATTCCTAATCATTTTATTTTTTGTGATGCAATTACAAGTAGAACTGCTTTCTTAATTTCCATTTCAGATTATTTGTTGTCAGTATATAGAAATGCACTGGTTTTGTGTGTTGAGTTGCTACCCTGCAATTTTGTCAGCTTTGCTCATTAGCTCTTAATAGTGTGTGTGTGTGTGTGTGTGTGTGTGTGTAAGAGAGATACAGAGAGACAGAAACAGAGAGAGAGAGACCTTTAGGGTTTTCTAAATATAAGATCTTAGATGCCTCGTTAGCGCAGTAGGTAGCGCGTCAGTCTCATAAATATAAGATCTTGTCATCTGTGAACAATGATAATTTTACTTCTTCCTTTCTAATTTGAGTACCTAGGAAATAAAGGACTTTTTGAGTTGGGTTTTGTCAGGCAAGTAAAAAAAAAAAAAATGAGTTAAGTGAGCTATAGGAGTAGAAAATGAACCCCCCCTCCCCGGACATGTTGAGAGTTCTCCTCAGCCCTTTCCTCTGTATCTGGTATTTGGTATCCCAACTACATTCACTGCCCATGCTCACTGTTTTTTTTTGTTTGTTTGTTTGTTTTTTTATTTTTTTTTTTTTATTTGACAGACAAAGATCACGAGTAGGCAGAGAGGCAGGCAGAGAGAGAGAGGAGGAAGCAGGCTCCCCAGCAAGCAGAGAGCCCGATATGGGGCTCGATCCCAGGACCCTGGGATCATGACCTGAGCCAAAGGCAGAGGCTTTAACCCACTGAGCCACCCAGGTGCCCCCATGCTCACTGTTAAAGGGTGTATTTGATGCTGATTCTCTTTCTGAATGATCTTTATTTCTCCATCTTCATAGATGCCTGTTCAAACTGGCTTGCATTAGACTTTGTACATCAGATTATCCGGCACTTCTGTGAAAAACCAGTTTAGTTTCATAAGGTCCCATTCTACTTTCTTCAGGCTCCTATACTTTCTAGTGGTATATGTGGCCAAGGACTCAGCACGGCTTAGGCTAAGCCCCTGCCATTTTTAATATAAACTCAGATAGAGTATTTTTATCACATCTTTCTCTCATTTGCCTTGGGAAATTCTTATCCATCTAAACCAGATTCGTAATATTTAAGATTTAGAGGCTTTCTCAAGGTTCTTTGTCTCCCTTCAGGTCTCAGAAGTTTGTATTTCAGCGCCTCTTCCTTGTACATGCCTATCTAAGACACTGGAGAGGCCCTAGACATATGTTCACATGGTCTCTTGTTCTAGTAAAATTTGCCCCAAGTATTTTGGGATCAGAGTCACATCTTTATATGTCTTTTCTATGTTCATACTTGTGTTGACATCATATTATTACAGAACCTTTGTTTCCCCTAATTTCATGCCCCTTCTTTCCTCTGCAAAAACAAAGTTCAAATCACCTTCCTAGTTTCTCTGCAGAAAGTGACATTACAAAATTAATTGCTGTCATTTAAGAGGTGATAAACAATGTATAGCAGAAAGAAAAAAGAAAGGAACGAAGGAGAGAGAGGGAAAGGACAAAAAAGGAAAGGGAGGGAAGAAAAGAAAGTAAAGTTTCATAGATGTGGGTCTGTTGTATAATGGTACAAATGTTGGGGCACCTGGGTGGCTCATTTGGTTAAGTGTCTGCCTTCCATTCAGGTCATGACTCCAGGGTCCTGGGATTGAGCCCCACATTGGGCTCTCTGTTCAGTGTGGACCCTGCTTCTCCCTCTCCCTTTGCCTGTTACTCTGACTACTTGTGTTCTCTCTTTCTCTCAAATAAATAAAATATATTTTTTTCAATTTTTTCAATTTTTTTAAATTTAAACATATAATGCAACCCCACCACCCTCTCCCAACCCCCCTCCCCTCCACCCCCTTCCGTTTGTTTTATGACATTAAGAGTCTCTTTTGGTTTGTCTTCCTCCCAATCCCATCTTGTTTCATTTATTCTTTTCCTACCCCCTTAGCCCCCACTCCCATAATACAAATAGTATATCACATTTTTGGATTTGGGGATATTTTGATATTTATCAGCATTTTAAAATTAATAACTAGTTGCCATTTATCTTTGCATTCTAAAAAATACATTTTTCTTAAAGAAGACCCTCAAAATTATGAGTTTCAGACCCCCACAGCCTGATTATATAGCTAAACTGTGAATTTTTCATGAAAAGCTACCGGTAGTCTGAAATGATAAAACTAACACAGATTCCACTGCAATATTTCATCTGAAATCTGTCTTGATAACAAAGCATCGACTTTGCTTCCTTAGGGAAAATTGCAGTACCAGATAAAGAAGCTTTTTAAAAATTTCTACATTTAATCCTTGTACAGGCAAGTGACTCCTTTCCCTCCCTTCTCTTTTCATGTGACAATTTTTTTGAAAGAATTTCTATTTTATTTCTAAAATTTGGTTACAAATAGCAAAATAGTGTGCTAACCATAGGATTAATTTTGACAGCCTGAAATGTTCCAGGCAGGAATCTAAGTACTCGATTTGCATTAACGTCTTTAATCCCATTGAGGAAGGTCCTACCAGTATTCCCTTTTTTACTGGCAAGACAAGAGGCACAAAGAGATGGAATAATTTATGCAAAGTTATAGAAGGAAGTCTAGATTGAGAACGAAGAATCTTAAGTTAGAGCTTTGCTTTGGTGGCAAACTGATTTTTTGTCCACAGAAGTCTTACTAAGTCTCCTAGGACTCATTTTCCCAGAAGTTATTGGTATGTGTGCACTAGGGTAAGTGTGGGGGACAGCATTTGTATGCACAAATTTCTCTAAGGTTCCATCAGATTTGAACATACAGGTTTAATGCTATCATTTGATGCATATACTTCTTCTTTTGAAAGATTTCTGAAAACAATTACTTAAAAAGTGAAAATAAATCTAAGTAATCTAATTTTTCCCTAGAAATATTTCATCATTGGCATTGATACAAATAATCTCAAAAATCTTAGTTAATATAACAAAAGCACTTTGTGGATTAAAGAGATGAGTTATGTGTAAGAACCTATAGGTCTGATTACCTCAGTGTCATGGCATGTAGAGAAAATGAAAATAACTAGATATATGATACCTCAAGTACATCTACGCTAGTATGTGAGGAGAATTTATATGACATTCACTTAAATTGGTAACACCATAATAATTTTAGAATTGTAACAACCACAGTAATGACATCAAATTCAATGTCCCAATTCTGTGCAACCTTTTCTCAGTTGCTTACATGGTGTTCTACTACTATTTGTTTCCCACTTGCTGTGCTGGTTTCCCCCTATTTCCTTAGTTTAAATAACTTTTTTTTCATTTCTGTCTTCATTTATTTCATTTATTATATTTCATTATATTTCAATTATGAGAAATTCTCATTTAAGTAAGCCATGCAATATTTGTCATCAGGAATCTCCATAGTCACATCTTTATGTTGAATGCTAATGGATTTTAGGGCTGGGGAAGTGGTGTGGTGAGGATACATAACTTGTCCTGGACTCCTACAGGTTTGTAGACAATTTATTAGACTGCCTTCAACTTTGGTCTCACAAGTCTTATAATCTGCTCATCCATGAAAGGATGATCCCTGTATGACAGAATTATTCACACTAAAACTTCTAAGGAGGCTTCAGCTTACCTTTGGATACACATGTAAAAAACTGCAATAAGTTTTTTGTTTTTGTTGTTGTTGTTGTTAGCATATACTAAAGACTAAGCATGTTTCATTAAAGCATACAGGAAATCAACCTAATTTAAATAACACTGTAAGTAATAGAGTCTCAGAGTCCTGAATCTAAGAATTTGCAGTTTGTCATCTCCTTTTTGTTTTCTATATACATCTAAGGGTGGTGCTAACTATTCAGGGAGTGTTAGAGTTTTCTATCCATTTAGACAAGGCAGCAGAAGCATTCTCATCATCCACCCACCCATGAACTTTAGATTTCTTGTGTCTATCCTCTTAACTCTTCATCCTTTATTTTTTTAAATCGTGATTATCTTTTCATTTTTCGTTTTCTACTGGTAAAGTTTCTTCCTTTCTGATAGTTCTAATTCCAAAGAGATGGCTTTTGCTTTCTTAATTTGTGCTTAGATTCAGGTTGAATCATCTCACCTTATAACTTTTATAAAGGGAAGGGGGCAAGCTGATTTCTGGAGCATATGGCTTTTTTTGAAAGAAAGATACATATTTCCATTATGTATTATAGTATGAGCTTTCCTAAGTCTTAATCCATACTGCTAGAGAAAAAGGAGAAAAATGCAACTTGGGACTATTTAGGTCATAGAAAATGTAATAAACAAGAAAAATAATACTTCCCAGAAGATCTATAAAAGGCAATCATTTCCACATGAAAATCCAACAATTTATTTCCCTTTCCTCCATACTAATTATTAAGGCAGGATAACCTATCAAATCAAATAAGTAAATGAACAAGGAAAAGAATGTCAACTGACTTGTTTAGCATACTATAACAAAATCACCAATTAGTAGGTTTTATAGACAAAGGAAAATGGAATTTAAGATTAGATCTCACCATTTAGACCAGCTCCATTACTTATTAGTTTTATGTGATTTTAGACAAATTGTTAACTCTCTGAGCCTCAATTTCCTTATCTGTAATGGTTATAAAATGTTTATTACAAAGGTCACTAGTAGAATTTAATTAGCTAAATAAAACAACTAATACTTACCTAGTACCAAGTTAGACATGTTATGAATATTTGTTTCCATACAGATAGTTTGGGGAAAAAATACAGAGTACTTTGGGAACTTAAACACTATATACCCAAACACACATATACACAGAATTGTGATTTTGATAGACTCAACAATCACTTGATATTCTAATTATAAAAATGTTCTTTGGTTAAATAAATATGAATTTAAGGAAAACCAAATCTACAGAAACACTATATACTTTTATAACACAAAACTGAAATAAGAGAAAATTTGCCTTAAAATAATTCTGAAACCAGTTATGTATATTACAACTTTAGGTAATGGAAGCTGCCTTAATTTTCAATGATGAAAAGGCAGAGGCAACAGAGATTTGGGGATCCTTATAATCTGCTTCTCAGGGGTTTAATAGTTTAACATTTGGAGTAGAAGAAATATCTATCTTCTAAATCTCTGGTTCAAGTGGAGAAATTAAAACAGAATTTGATATCTTTGCCAAATTAATAACCCCCCCTTTCTGAAATGAATTTTATAAAATAGTAATATAACATTACACAGTTTCTTCTAATTCAACATCCAATTCCATATAAACATAATGGCAAAATGCAAGTTAGTCATTAATCACCAAAATGTGTTTTATAATAAGAGGTTGGCTAAAGTTAAAAAGAAAAAAAAAGCATATATTGGCAATTTTGAATGCTCGGAATTAGGTATTTCCTCCATATATTTGAAATTTCTCAATTAGGGGATTACCTTTTTTAATTGTCAAAAGATATTTGCTGTGTACTTTTTATTTTATTTATCTAAGGTAGAAAACATTAGACAGGACAAACTCAGAAAATATTTTATTTTAATGGTTTTTTTTTGTTTTGTTCTAGTTTTTATTATGGGAAATTTCAAACATACAGAAGTCAAGAGAATAAAATAATGAATCCTCGTGTACCGTATGTACTCGTAAGACAGTTACCAGCTTCTTACCAATTTTGTTTCTTTTTTTTTTAAATTTAAGCTTTTTTTATTTAAACATATAATGTAACCCCACCACCCTCTCCCAACCCCTCTCCCCCCCACCCCCCTCAGTTTGTTTTATGACATTAAGAGTCTCTTTTGGTTTGTCTCCCTCCCGATCCCATCTATTTTAATGGTTTTAAGGGAGAAAATCCATGCAAAAATATTTAATAAAGGCTAATGAGTATATAAAATCCAGATCATAAAAGCAATATTTTCCCTAAACTTCCAAAATGTGTAAAGACCATATGTATATAGGGTATAGGATTAAATTAAATTGAAATAGTCAAGGATAACTTGCTCTGTCTCCCTTTCTTATTGTTTTGTTCTCATTCTTTCTCTCTCCCTCTGGGAGGTCCCTGGAAAAGAAATTTCCTTAATGTTCTTTACCTAGTACTTTTTGGGGGATACTGTGTCCACTGCTACAACCCTACTCCATGTTACCATTATCTCCCAATGGGCATTTGAAGTAGCTTTAACTCTACTCCTAGCTGCTCTTGGCAAACTGATATTTCCAAGTCACAAATCTAAAGCCTTGAAATATTTGACACTTGTTTATCTCTCTAGCATCAGTAATATTAGTCCCCTAACTTTCTACTCTTCTTCCTTGCTTACATTTTTCTAGGTAACTCTAATTCATCTAATAGAGCTCACATCAACCATCACTTCCTCAGAGAAGCTTTACCAAATCTAGGTCAGTTTCCTTGATGATATACTCTCATAAAATAATGTCCCTTTTCTTTGAGTACTTATCTCACTATGTAATGGGACACTCATTAGAGTCAACACTGAGTTCATTTGATAAATTTTTGATCCACACTTCTCATATTACCACAAAGCAGGAGTTTTAATGTTTTTCTCCAGGGTGTGTGGAGTGTTAAGTAGAATCCCCTTCCCATATAACTGGGTTTCAGTGTAAAATTCCTTCTACCTGGCAGGTCTACACACTCGTTAGAGCTTCTCCTAAGTGAACAAGTCCATCCCTACAGGGAGCTCTTACATCAGTACTAGGATGATGAAAATATGTTCATACTGTTTTATTTATAAATAAACAATGGAATCACAGGGTAAAAACAAAACGAAAAATAAAAAACAAAAACAAAAACACCCAATAACAACAACTAGAGGCACTGATAAGTTTTTCTTTCCATAGAAAAGTATTGGCTAACTCTTCATATCAAGATCTTTCAAGGGCTATTCCAAGCTGAGGATCACTTATCAATGGACTAGACCACAAAGTTTCCCCTATTTTATATATCCAGCACTCAATTTTAGGGGGACCAGATTAGAGAAAGGTGAATATAAACATAGCAGTCTTCCCACTGAATTACCATCTTCAATGATTTGCTATTTTGCTACTTCTTCAGATTTAATTATGTGACTTTGTCAGTTATAAGTCAGAATGGGAAATAAGAACAAATCCAAGCTGAAGAGCCCATTATGAAACACTGTAGCAATTTTACCACACACTTAGGCTAAGTAAGAAAGAGCTTTATAATCTATTCAATTACCAATATATAGATGGAAAAGTAAAAAATACTTCAGCTAGTATTATATTTTATTTTATGTTTATGTTATATATATGTACATATATATACACAGAGAGAGAGACAGAGAGAGAGAAAATCTGCTGAGAATGAAATTGTGTTGCCTTACTCAAATTAGAAGCTTTGTCTATAGTTTGGGCAATTCAATCTTTTTATCTTTTTCCTTAATCTGTCAAATTTTGGATATAACATCCAGCCTGTAAAATTACTTAGTACTGGACAGTCAAGTATATTGGAGATAATTTGAACCATACTAACTTAAGGTATTACTTCACCAAAAGCATTTTCTTGATTTTTTAAAGTTATTAAGAGACAACATTTGAATTTACAATTGCATCCAAAACCATAAGATACTTAGGAATAAACCTAACCAAAGAGGAAAGGAATCTGTACTCAGTAAACTTAAAGTACTCATGAAAGAAATTGAGGAAGACACAAAGAAATGGAAAAATATTCCATGCTCATGGACTGGAAGGACAAATACTGTGAAAATGTCTAGGCTACCTAAAGCAATCTACACATTTAATGCAATCCCTATCAAAATACCATCCATTTTTTTTTTCAAAGAAATGGAACAAATAGTCCTAAAACTTATATGGAACCAGAAAATACCTGGGATAGCCAGAGGAATGTTGAAAAAGAAAGACAAAGTTGGTGGCATCACAATTCCAGACTTCAAGCTCTATTACAAAGCTGTCACCATCAAGACAGCATGGTACTGACATAAAAAGAGACACATAGATCAATGGAAGAGAAGAGAGAGCCCAGAAATGGACCCTCAACTCTATGGTCAACTAATCTTTGACAAAGTAGAAAAGAAAGTCCAAAGACAGTCTCTTCAATGAATGGTGTTGGGAAAATTGGACAGCCACATACAGAAGAATGAAACTGGACCATTTCCTTACACCACACAAAAAATATAGACTCAAAATGGATGAAAGACCTCAATGTGAGAGAGAAGTCCATCAAAACCCTTTAGGAGAACACAGGCAGCAACCTCTTTGACCTCAGCCACAGCAACTTCTCCCTAGAAACATTGCCAAAGGCAAGGGAAGCAAGGGCAAAAACTATTGGGACTTCATCAAGATCAAAAGCTTTTGCACAGCAAAGGAAACAGCTAACAAAACCAAAAGACAAATGATATTCACAAAGATATTCACAAATCACGTAGCAGATAAAGAACAAATAATCTAATCAAGAAATGGGCAGAGGGCATGAACAGACATTTCTGCAAAGAAGACATCCAGATGGCCAACAGACACATGAAAAGTGTTCAACATCACTCGACATCAGAGAAATACAAATCAAAACCACAATGAGATACCACTTCACACCAGTCAGAATGGCTAAAATTAACCAGTCAGGAAATGACAGATGTTGTAGAGGATGCAGAGAAAGGTGAACACACCTACACTGTTGGTGGGAATACAAACTGGTGCAGCCACTCTGGAAAACAGCATGGAGGTTCCTCAAAAAGTTGAAAATAGAGCTACCTTACGATCCAGCAATCGCACTACTGGGTATTTACCCTAAAGATACAAATGTAGTGATCCGAAGGGGCATGTGCACCCGAATGTTTATAGCAGCAATGTCCACAATAACCAAACTATGGAAAGAACCTAGATGTCCATCAACAGATGAATGGATAAAGAAGAAGTGGTATATATATATACAACGGAATGTATATGAAGCCATCAAAAGAAATGAAATCTTGCCATTTGCGACGACATGGATGGAACTGGAAGGTATTATGCTTAACAAAATAAGTCAGTTGGAGAAAGACAACTATCATATGATCTCCCTGATATGAGGAAATGGCGATGCAATGGGGGGAGGGGAGGTTTGGGGGATAGGAAAAGAATAAATGAAACAAAATGGGATTGGGAGGGAGACAAACCAAAAGATCTTAATGTCACAAAACAAACTGAGGGGGCCTGTGGGGAGTGGTGTAGGGAGAGGGTGGTGGGGTTATGGACATTGGGGAGGGTATGTGCTATGGTGAGTGCTGTGAAGTGTGTAAACCTGGCGATTCACAGATCTGTACCCCTGGGGCTAATAATACATTATATGTTTATATAAAAAAAAGTCAGCATTTGAGGAGAATGTCATTTTCAGTCTGGAAATGGAAAGGAAAAATAACCATGTTTCCCCATCAAATAATTTTAAACATAACTATTTAAAATTTTCTACTACATTGGAGAAGACTACTTCTTGGTCACAATAAGTCATAAAAGTTCTGGATGTTTATTTCACTCTCCAGGACCTAGAGTCCTTAATTGCTGAAGCATATTCACTGATGCATGCAAAGTACCACAGTGATGTACTACTTATTGTAATAATTAGATACTGAAGAAATAATGGCCTACATTCAGGAGAACTCTTTGTGAGTATGTTTCTTAAGGAAAACAAACAGTCAAACAATCTGGACTCTCAGTTACAAATGAATTAGTTGATAGATATTACCCTAGGAAGATATAATGATACTATATACTGGAAAATACCCCCTTTGTTGAATGTATACCTAAGAATTCTTAATTCTAAAGTGTTATTTATTTTGTGATCAGCAGGCTTGAGCCATAACATGCATAGTAAAAGATAAATAAGGCTATGGTTTTTAATTACAGATTTAAATACACTGGGCTATGTATAGAACCCAGGAATAAAGTACTACTGCTTCCTGGGAGTTGGGCTATGTAAATTAGATTGAGTAGTAGGACACAAAGTTATGAACAGGAGGAAATTTGCTCTGGGGAAATAAAGGTGACAAACCTACAATGGCTTTTAGCAGCTGGCACAGTCTATTTGAAGAGCTAATGTCATTTTATGTAATGGATTAGTAAGAACTGGATGCTCTCCATCATGCAGGCCAAGCATAATTTCCAGAATGACTGAGTTTTCTGACATAAAAGACACTATGCTTCCTTAGATTTTCTAACCTCATTTACAGCCCTTGTGTTGAGCAATATGAGGAAGTGGTCTATGTTTCTTCATAGTCAGCTGAGGCTATAACTGCAGTGAAAGCAAGATTCAAGGGATCATTAACATGCAGAATTCACAGAACCATGACCAGTTGAATGTGAGGGATGAGAATTAAGGACTCAAGGATAGTTCCTAAGTCTCTGGCTTGAGTTAATTAGTGGTGGTTCCATTAATTTCCATGATTATGGTTTGGGGGGAGCAAAATTGTAAGTTGCAAAAATTGAAGATTAAATTAAAAGCAAATAATCTTTATACCTCCCCCCCAAAAAACTTACTTGAAACTTAGAATTATGGATGTCTCATTTACTTATATGTGACAGATTTCTTCTTTTAGAGAAATTGTTTTCACTTCCCAAGTAATGTGAGTAGTTTCTTCAGTTTGACAAACGGTTATAAAAAACAAGTGTTCAATATATGAGAAAATATAGCAATCAGTTTCTGTATAAAATCTGACCATTGACTTAAATCATAGAAACCAATGATCAAGAATAGTAAGAAAGAATAGGATTGGGGCCACAGTCACAAAGACCAGACCACATCTTTGTGTCAGAGGGCACAGAGTTAACCTATATTCAAGGTTTAATATTCTTGAATGCAAAGACAAGACAGGCCAAACTATGGAAAGAGCCCAAAGGTCCATCGACTGATGAATGGATAAAGAAGATGTGATATCTATCTATCTATCTATCTATCTATCATCTACCATCTAACTTTCTATCTTCTGCCAATATTTATTAAATGTCTATGATGTGCCAGCCAGTGCCTTGCTCATGGTCAGCTGTCCCAAACTGAGACTGGGGACATGCCAGGTATCACTGGGATGCAGTGAAACTGGACATAGCAACTGTCCCCTGTCATCTGTATATATTACTCAGCCATCAAAAAGAATGGAATCTTGCAATGTGCAAGTAATTGTAAAGTAATTGACTTGATTGCATTTAGCATAATAATTATCAAAGATCAAAGATCTCATGGAGCTAGAGAGCATTATGCTAAGTGAAATAAATCAGAGAAAGACAAATATGATTTCACTTATATGTGGAATTTAAGAAACAAAACAGATGAATATATGGGAAGGGAGGGAAAAAAAAAGACAGAAGGAAGCAAACCATAGGACACCATTAATTTTAAGAACAAACTAAGGGTTGCTGGAGGGGAGGTGGATGAGGGATGGGCTAAATGGATGATGGCTATTAAGGAGGGCACTTGTTATCATGAGCACCAGGTGTTACATGTAAGTGGGGAATCACTAAATTCTACTCCTTAAACCAATATTATACTATATATTAACTAACTAGAATGCAAATAAAGATTTGAAACAGATTAACACAAAAAGACAAGTAGGTGATGATGTAGAGCCCAGTCTATACAACAGTTTTACCATTAACTTTGGAAAATCCTTCATTAACATACAGACTTTGTAGTTTATCTAGTTTATTTATGTTTATGTGAGATAAACTCAAGGCAAACTTCTTTGGCCCCATTTGTTTCACTTTTCACAGTGCTTTAAGAATGAGGTTATTAAAATCAGCAAGAGGGATCAATTGTTCTCAAAGCAGAAGGAAACTGAACACCATGTTCTCAGGTCCTTCTCTAAGACCCTTTTACTGTACTGAAAGGACAAAAGATGTAAATCACTTCTCAGGACATATTACAAAGTAACCCTCTCCCCATCCCCATTAAGTAATAACCACTCCCAGGAAGTCAATCTTGTCTTAACAGTAGATAACACACTCTTTCTTACAGACTATCCCTTAAGGGTAGGAACACACCCATGGTTCCATTGCCTCAAATAATCAATTCCTCCTTGACTACCCTTTAATGACAGTATTTTTATCTTTTTCCCTCCCTCTTTGCTTACTTTATCTGTATAAAAAATTAGACTAGCACAGTCTTTAGCTCAGTGACTAATAAAATATCTTTGTCATAGAAGTTAGCAGGGGCCCCTAGACTGACACTTTCAGGGCAGTGGCCTCAGAAATGGTAAAGTAATTGACTTGATTGCATTTAGCATAGGCAGACTTGCTATTTCCTGGGAAGATAGGTTTCCAGAGCTTAGTGCATATAAATCTGCTGTGTTTGGAGTATTGAGTGACCTTGAGCCTACTGATGTTAAGCTTAAGCAGCCCTTCCCGTAGCAAACTTTAAGAATGGGGCAGTGTGGCAACCAATTTAACTGTTCTTCTGGCAGTTCAGCCTGAGTGCTTTTAGAGCATACAAATGATCACTGAATCAGACATTTGAGACTTAACTGATGAACCTGTCAAATAATTATCAAAGATCACTGGTATATGTCACTATGTAGACTAACCACTGAAAGCATGAAGAGAACTGATTTGAAGCATCCTGTTGACAGGAGGTGCCGAGGATTTAAAGAAAAGATAAATTTATCTGGTCACAATACTGCCTTACTGCAAAGAAAACCCATCCTAGCTAGAGTTCAACTAAGTAGGAAAGGAGCATGTGTAGAGAGATAGTTAACTCACTTTACTTTTCAGATTTAACCTATTTTCAATATCGTGAGTTTTCTTCCCT
>RCUC01044664.1:0-17598 GCA_003697995.1 Taxidea taxus jeffersonii | reverse complement strand
TTACTTACTTATTTATTTGACAGGGAAAGACACAGTGAGAGAGGGAATACAAGCAGGGGCAGAAGGAGAGGGAGAAGCAGTCTTCCCACTGAGTGGGGAGCCCGATGCAGGGCTCGATCCCAGGACCTTGGGATCATGACCTGAGCCGAAGGCAGGCACCCAACAGCTGAGCCACCCAGGTGCCCCAGTTTTACCCACTTCTGTTTAAAGACATTTTGTTTAATCCACTGTTGATTCATCAACATTAACCTCATGGCCAAGGGCACTGTAGCTCCCATCTGAACGAAGCTTAGCTAACACACTTTTCTCCGTAATGCACCTTCCAGCCTTCTGGTGCTCAGGAACAGCAACAGAACTTCAACACCTCACGATCACCAACAAACAGCCCCAGAATGAGCAACCCTGAACATACCGCAGAAAGGACGCAAGCCTCGAATAGGAGAGCTCAAACAAGGTACAGAATGTCACCTCATTTGACTGCAGCCGGGAACGTGCATTTCAGACGACTCACATTTTCCCCACTCCACAAGTGTCCATAAGTGATCAGGAAAATGTGTGTTTAGGGGTCACAAATAACTGCAGCTAGTAGCGGAATCTGCAAATATGGAATTCGGGAGTAACGAGGACCCACCATACTATTCTATCCCCGTTTTCCAGATGGGGACCCTTAGGCATAGAAAGGCAAAGTGCCTTGCTCTTGGTCTCCCCAGTAAGGTGGAGCCAGGGTAGACCCTCAGGCATTGGCGTAACCTCTGCACCACACTGCTGTCTTCTCCCACGCACCCACGGATGTGTGCAAGGGGCCACAGAAGGACGAAGGCTGGGAGGTGTTTGCTTGATACGGTGTCTGTGTGCTGTGAGCAGGTCTAGCAAAATGGGCAAAATAGCAAAATAGGGTTCCCGCCTCATGGGATTAGGTTTAAAGGAAGTAATACGTGAGGCAACACGGCGCACAAACAATGCTTGACTAATTGTCACCGCCACCCCCACAGCAGACAGAGAAAAGACTAAGCCTCGGAAAACCCCTGTAGACAGCACACATGGCCTGCAATCTGAGGATAGACACACTGGTGCATCTTTACACACCTGTCTCCAAGGAATCCAACTGGAAACTCACCTGACATCCAGGATCCCATATAAACAAAAACTATTAATGGAAATCCAGCTGCCACAGAGGGGGCCAACAAATACGTTCAGGAGATCATCTGTTTTCCGTTTCAAAGCTCCATAAAACCAACGTGTAAAAATTTCCAAGCCTTGGGGCGCCTGGGTGGCTCAGTGGGTTAAGGCCGCTGCCTTCGGCTAGGGTCATGATCCCAGGGTCGTGGGATCGAGCCCCATATCGGGCTTTCTGCTCTGCGGACAGCCTGCTTCCTCCTCTCTCTCTGCCTCTCTGCCTACTTGTGATCTCTGTCTGTCAAATAAATAAATAAAAAATCTTTAAAAAAAAAAATTTCCAAGCCTCGACTGAGTAAAAGAGATCAAGCTTTGTTTCACGGATTCAAAATGATCAGGAAAAGCCTTGGGAAGTTTATTCATTTCGAGAACTCTGTCAATGGATTAGACACCAATTAATTGCGAAGAGACAGAATGCAAGAGTGCTCTGTGTTCAGTGAGATGTCATCAATTTAACACAGGGCTTTGCTAATTGAATGTATAATTTGAACAAATTCAAAAAGAGTATGTCACCCTTGAATAGAAGAAGAAAGAACACAGACTGAATTACAGAAAGAGTTAGGCAATCAAGATGATATATATATATGTATATATATATATATATATATATATATATATTTTTTTTTAGTAACCTGGAGCAATAGAGGCATCAAGCTGCTAAGTATGGGAAACCGCCCAAAGGTCAAAGATTTGGAGGTCAGGTGAAAGGGGTCTTTGGAGGCATTGAGTCTGAAATGAAAATTAGTCTGTGCACAGAGTAAATGAGCAGGCTGTGCAAGGGGCTGCAGGCTGTGTGGATACACAGGGCAGGTGGCCCTCCAGACAGAAAACTAATAAGGATTGAAACAAAAAAATTAAAAAAAAAAAAAAAAGATTCATTTACCTACCTTGATGGTTACTCGATTTTAAACTGAGCTGGAGGGGTGCCTGGGTGGCTCAGTGGGTTAAAGCAGCTGCCTTCAGCTTGGGTCACGATCCCAGGGTCATGGGATCAAGCCCCGCATCGGGCTCTCTGCTCTGCGGACAGCCTGCTTCCTCCTCTCTCTCTCTGCCTCTCTGCCTACTTGTGATCTCTGTCTATCAAATAAATAAATAAAATCTTTTAAAAAATTTAATAAATAAATAAATAAATAAATAAAAAATAAACCGAGCTGGAAGCCAGCGAGTTTCTGAAGGCATTGTAGAACATCCATCTATCTCCCCAGGGGCTGAGTTTTGTTGTTAATAAATCCTGGCAGAGGAAAAAATAGTTTCTGCTCTCAGTGTTTCTCTGGTTTTCCTTCTTAAAGGGAACAGTAAGCTTAACTAATGGAATTTTAGATTTAGTGCCTTCTCTATCCCCAGGGCAAACCATGGTATTTTATTGTTGTTTCCAGAAGGGACATTCTGCACATGACTGTGAGAAAGAAGGCACTTCTGCTCTTGGGGTAGCTCGGGACTGTCCATCCTATGCCCCACCATCAGAATGGCCCAGGACCACTGGCAGAGTAGAGAGCTCTTCTTTGCGACCTTAGCCCTTAATTCCAGACCTGCCCTGGCCAGGCAGCTTGCATCTGTCCTTCCATGAGGACATGAGGTCATGAGACAATCATACAAATGCTCAGAATTCCTGTGAAAGAGCGTAAGCTTCTCTTCAGGAGGAATCCATTTTGGAAAGACATGTGTCAGCAGCACTAAGGGAGCAAAGAAGGGATTAGAGAATCCAGTATCAGAAGTGAACAGAAATGAGGCTGGAAAGGTGGTGAGAACGAGGGGATAGGGACACCTGGCTGACTCAGTCAGTTAAGCCTCTGCCCTCAGCTCAGGTCATGATCCTGGGGTCCTGAGATCGGGATCAGGCTCTGCATTGGGCTCCCTGCTCAGCAAGGAGTCTGCTTGAGGATTCTCTCCTTCTTCCTCTGCCCCTCCCTCTCTCTCAAATAAATAAATAAATAAATAACATCTTTTAAAAAAGTAGAAGGTTGAATCAACATTACCAGAAGCTGGAACCAGGGCTATAGAAGTAACTAAGGGTGACCTATTAGAATCAGGGATACAGGTGCGATTTGAACTTGTCTGTGGATGTCCCTGTGTGCGTGCCCATAGCTCTTAACTCTGTGCTAGCCAACGCCTGTGTGTGCATTTTCTCTGGCGATAGTTATGAAAAGGGGCTAGATTCTTCTTTTGGGGAGACTGGCTGTGGAATGTGGACAATCTGAGCAGGATAGGAAGTTCATCCCCACACTGACCTCAGTGAGAGCAGGAGCTGGGAGCTGGTGTAATGAGAGAATTAACCCACCCTTTCCCCCCAGTTCCCAGAGAGCGGTGGGCCCAGGTGGGCTCAGAAGCCAGCCCAAGGTTACCCTGTTCCTTTGCCAAGATGGCTGAACCCAGAGGAATTACGCCATAGACCACACTCCTCAGAGGCAGAGAGCACCGCAGGGGGCTGTGGCAGTGAATCTAGCACTTCCTCAGGATCTACTTCACTCTCTGATACCCCCTTTCTGATTTCTCTACTTCAAAACTGTAGGGACTATCTTGGAGTTCTTATCAAACATTTGCATTCTCAGCATATGCCATGCCATTTTAAAGCACTTTGATATCCATGATTTCATTCAACCCTCCCCACAACCATGCAAAGCCGGCAGAGCAGCGTAATTACAATCATCACAAAGGATGGGAAACTCAGACGTGAGGAGGAGCTCAAAGCAAGTCAGCCTTGGCCAGAACAATCTCTGGGCTCACAGTCCTGCAAATGTTGGTTCTGGAAGCAAACGCGGTTATAGTCGCCCTCTTATTTTCCGGGTATGGAAACTGAGGCTCAAAATGGGGTAGAGGCAAGTCAGAATGTCCTTAGCTGGTCAGCTGCAGGGTTAGGACTTGAATTCAGCTTCCCTGTCTCCGACTAAGCTTGTGGTGGTGTTTGATCTGCTTCTCTTTTCTCCTTTCCTCTGCAAGGCAAGAGTAACTCATCATTTACGGGGACTGGCAAAGTTTAGTTTTCTTTTTGTAGATTTCACGGGTGAGCATCCAAGCCTGCCCTCAAAGCAACTGCCTTCCTGCAGAGCTGTATCACTAGGGACTGGAGTTTCAACTTCCTCTTCAACTTAAGAAAATAGTAGCTGCCCATCAGCTCTAGGGGCTCAAAGACTCAATCTTCTCAGTGTGGGTCCCGGCTGAATGATGTGAGTCACTCTGTGTACAGTTGGTCTCAGGCCCAGACTTCGGAAGGAATCACAATCCTGGGATCTGCAATCTGGTTATCCCATTAAAGCCAATCATTTTTAATCAGAAAAGCGAAGAAAAGGGGGACAAACTCTTGGCTGGAACAGAAAATGATCTCCTTATGGCTGTTGGTCCATCTGTGGTTCACCTAATCTTAGTAATAAATTAGGCCAGACCTGACTGCTTATCGATCCATCCATCCACCATCCCTCCATCTACCCTTCCACCTACCATCCATCCATCCACCATCCACCATCCATCCATCTATCCATCATCCATCCACCATCCATCCATCCACCATCCATCCACCATCCATCCATCCACCATCCATCCACCATCCATCCATCCACCATCCATCCACCATTCATCCATCCACCATCCATCTGTCTATCCACCATCCATCCACCATCCATCCATCCACCATCCATCCATCCACCATCCATCCACCATCCATCCATCCACCATCCATCCACCATCCATCCATCCACCATCCCTCCATCCACTATCCATCCATTCACCCTCCTCAGTTCTTTTCTCTTTCCTTCCTTCCATCCCTGTATTCTTTCATTTATCCATTTATTTATAAATTCTATGATTTATTCATTCATTTGCTCATCCAGCAGGTTGTTATTAAGCACATTCTTTTTCTCAGTTATTCCCAACAGCCTGCGTTCCTTCTCCCCACACCCACGTACCTTTGTAGATGAGAAAACTGAAGGCCCAGGGAAATTACATAATTTACTCCATAAATACTTGTTGACTTGCATACAATGAAACCTCTTTCCTCAGAGGATTTTGATGCAGAGGAGGAAGGGTATCAGGTATGAGCTGGTTGTCATGACTAGCACCCAAAACCCTCCTCCAAGGTCATTAGCTAAACACTCAGCAAGCATGTATTAAACTCTGCTATGTGCCAAACACGTAACAGAAGCCCAGGCCACAAAGAAGTGAAAAAACAAAACAAAGCAAACAAAAAAATAGAAAACAAAACCTGATCATTTGGTGGAAGCTGAGTAAACAATCAGTTATATGTTCAACACACAGTAAGTACAATCATAAAGGCCAGGAAAAAAGGAAGAGACGCCCCTGTTTGGGGTGGGTGGCCTGGGAAGTTTGCTTAAAGGTCAGAACAGCTGAGTGAGGTCCTGGAGGAAAAGTAAGAAGTTACAAAATGGAAGTTGCAGTAGATTCTTAAGCTATTTTTTTTTTCTATTGTAAAAGCAGTATATGTTTGTGATGAACATTCTGAAGAAGACAGATGGGCTAAAAACACAAACTCTCTCACTCTTGCAGCACCGTTCTGTGTGCTTGAAGCTCACGCAGAGAGCTACCTCTGTTACCTGTAGGGACAGCATCACTCGGAAATGAAATGATCACACTCAGGGCTGTGCACTTGGGATTTTCTAATTCTATCATTTGTTCTGCTGACATCATTGAGTAAAGAAAAGCTTCCCTGTATCAACTAGATGAGCTACAGTTTTTCTTAAAGGCAAATTAGATAATTACTTTCTCTAGTTACCAGTTTTCAGAGTAAAGAGTTTCTAGATCTATCTATCTATCCATCCATTCATACTGTCTGGAATCACTTATAGACTGACGACTTATTCATTCTGTTTTTTGCAATCAAAGTTATCTTCCTGTTTGATGCTGAAAATGTCCCAAATTTGACCAGCAGGAGCACTTGTGAACTGGCTTTGTCTTTTTGACGTGCTTCAACATTCTTGCTTTCTCACACAATGATACTCCTTTTATACTTTGCCGCAGACTTAGTTTCACCCATTTCTCCAAGTAGCTCTGTTTCCTTTTTGGAGAGAATTGTGTTCAGAAACTAAGATCTGGGTGCTAAGTGAGCTCATAGAATATAATTTCTTCTAGGTCTTTTCAACTAGGAAATATTTTTATTTAATAAAATTATGAGTCTGTATTGATAATCAAAATTCAAATTTAATATTACAAGGCCTATTTGGAACACCTCAATTCACATTTTTTTAAAGATTTTATTTATTTATTTGACAGACAGAGATCACAAGCAGGCAGAGAAAGAGGAAGGGGAGCAGGCTCCCTGCTGAGCAGAGATGGATGTGCGGCTGGATCCCAGGACCCTGGGATCATGATCTGAGCTGAAGGCAGAGGCTTTAACCCACTGAGCCACCCAGGCGCCCACCATTCACATTTTTATCTCCTTTTATCTCAAACCAAAAACCTTTGCTCCTGATAAAGTACACATACATAATACAGATTTGCTTTATCCTATAATAAGCACTAAGTGATTACAATGTTAAAATTATTGTATGTCTATGAACAATGAAGTTGCTGGATGAAGTTCAGTATTTCTTTGCAGCTCTTCTTATTCTTAAGAACAATGTGAGTACCCGGGCTGAAAGTCATCTGGAATCTTTTCTCAGGCTGATCATGTGACAAATTTAACACATTAATAGGGTTGCTTGTTTCAGTTTATTTTCAATGTTTGGTTGCTTCCCCCCCCCCCCATTGGTTGCTTTTTGACTTTTTTTTAAATGTGTTTTTGACTATGTGAGCATTAACATAGCTAAAACGTAAGATGCATAAAAAATGCACTCCAAGAAATATCTGTCCCTGGGCTCTAATCCCCCAATCTGTACTGCTAAATGCTGTACGAGTTTCCAGTTTAACCTTCCCTGGTGCTTTTTCTAAATACAGTATATACTTCTCCTTGGGTTACGCAAAAGGTTGCAAACTCCACACAGCGCTCAACGACTTGCTTTTTTTACTTAACAAAATCTGCAGGAAATCACTCCAAAACTATACATAGAGATATTTCTCATTGATTTTTTTTCAGACCACAGAATAGTCTACTGTGTGAATGTACCCTAGTTTAGTCAACCGTTCTCTGAATGATGCCCACTTGAGTTATTTCCAGTCTTCTTGCTCTTGGAAATAATACAGTGGAAATAAATAAAACAGAGAATGTTTTCATATTTGCGAAAGTCTATCTTTAGGCTAAATTCCTCCAGGTAAGATTACTGGGTCAAAGGGTAAATATATATGCAATAGCATTTCGTGTTGTAAAATTCCCCTTCCTGGAGGTGGGCCTTTGGCACGTCTACCAGCAACATATGAGACTAGGGGTTTCTTTACAAACAATGCCCTTGGAGATGGTATTTCAGTGGAGCTTCAATTTGCATTTCCTTTATTCTGAGTGAGGTTGAGCATCTTTTCCTGTGTTTGAAGACTTTTGTCCTTCCTTTGCTATGAACCGTGCCTCTTGCCCATTTTATTTCAGTTTTGAAGAGCTTTTTAAAATGAATGAGATTAGCCCTTTAAGATGTAAGTTGCTAATATTTTCCCTTGGTTTTTCATTTCACTTTGACTGCCTGTGATGTTTTTGGTCATGCAAAACTTTAAAAGAATTCAGTAGTTAAATTTATCAATCCTTTAACACTTCTGAATTGTGAGTCACCGGAAAAAGGTTCTTGCCACTCCCAAGGTTAGACGGATTTGCCTGTTTTAATTTTTGTATGCTTTTGTTTTTCACATCTAGATTTCTTTTTTTTTAAGGATTTTGTTTATTTATTTGATAAAGAGAGACAGAGATAGCATGAATGGGGAGGAGAGGGAGAAGCAAGCTCCCCAGTGAGCAGGGACCCCCCCATAACAGGCCTTGATCCCAGGGCCCCAGGATCTTGACCTGAGCCTAAGGCAGATGCTTAACCTACTGAGCCACCCAGGTGTCCCTCACATTTTAGATTTCTAACGCATCTGGAGTGTAACCTGATGAAAGGCATGGGGTATGGACACAGCTTTATCATTTTCTAAGTGTCTCTCTGGTTATCTTTACATCATTGGTCACAAAACCATTTTTTCCACTGGAATCTGAGATGTCACCCTTCCCTATACCAAATTTCCACATGTACTTGTTCATATTTCTGGACTTTTTAGTCTGTTCACATTTGTTCTGTCTATCCGGGTGCCAATAACACTGTTTTAATTATGAACTGTGTCATTTGTCTTCCAGTTGCCTCTCTAAACCCTCTCCCCTGCTTCTGTATTCTGTTCTTGGCCCTGAGAGGCTGTCTTGAAAATACCATAACCACTGCTTCTTTGCCTTTGGCTTCTGCTTGGGTTTGGCCATTGGTGAGCACTGGAGAGAAACCAGAAGGATGGAGGAAAACAAGGGTCAAGGTGTTTATTCTCCTGGGTCATTCCTGCACAGGGTTCTCCTCCATCTGTCTGTGTTCCTGGACAGAAGGCTACCAATTGTCTCATGCTGGCCCTCTAGCCAGCCCTGTCTTCTAGAGTCTGCTACCTCCTGCATCCTCTCGCATTTTCCTAACCCAACTCCGATCACTCTGGCCAGGGATACAGAATTCTTGATTGGGACAGGACTGGTCACAAGATCCATCCTGGAACAGAAAGATGGGTAGTTCCACCTAAATCACCCAGAAATGACAGTTGGAGAAGAGGTCATTTCCCAAAGAGAACTGGGCTACTTACTAAAAGATCAAAATATCCAGAGCAGATAACAACAAAACATCTAGTCTAAAGAGTAGATACAGAGATAGGAGGACTACTCTCAGTATTCTGTTTTCAATGCATTTTATACAATGATTTCCTCCACACCAAAATCTGGCCAAGTCAGCGAACTGCTCAAGATCACACCCGGATGGTGAAGGAGCCAAGGCTTCGGGCTATGCTAAGCTCGGGCCAACTGATTCTGGGATCCTAAGTCTGAACCACGGGCTAAGCTGCTTACACTGCCCCTGGTACCAGCTCCTCCTTCTCCCTGTCTGCACTCTTTCCAGAACAGCTCAGCTTTTCTCATTTTTAAAAGATGATTACATTCCACAACAGTAAAATGAGGTCTGGGTCATTTAAATTTGCTGTACTTTCAAATGCCTCTCGTCCTCCTCCTCCTCCAATCTGTTCTCACCAAAAGAACAGCGTCTTGTTTTTAATAAGTGGTCCAGTGTGGGTGGGCTCTTACTTCACTTGAGCAGACCCGCGCCCCTACTGGAGGATGAACGTTGCAGGTGGGCTGCCTGGGCACTTCACGTCCCAGGGACCTCTCCTGTCTCCCCCAATCACTTCGCAAACCACTTCTGTATTTATTTATCTCAGAGACCCTTCCTAGGACCAGCTTGCTGCCCAGAGATGTGGTGAATGGGAGGATGCCTTCTGCCAGTGACTTCCTCCCGGATGGGCCCCTTCCCATCTGCTTACCCCAGCTACCTGGCAGTTTCAGGCTCTTGAACTTCCCCAGCCCCAGGTAGACATTTCTCTACAGAGAGCTTATCGACGTATCTGCATATCTGGGGACATGGGAAGACTGATGTGCTGAGTAGGATAAGCATTTTGAGGGAATTTGGAAAAAATGTGCAAAATACAAGCCCACAAGTGTGCACACCTCTCTGTTCCCAATCCCTAGTTCCCTTCCTTGGTATTCATGACCATCAAAAGGAGCCTACGACTCTCAAGGAAGTACAGAGAAAGAGCTTGACTATACAGAGCAGCCAGCCACCGGTGGGAAGAGGGACCCAGGACACAGGGTATTCTAACCTAAAAGAAGGTAAATGAAACTGACTCTTCGCGACCCGCTTCCCCAAGGGAGATGCCACTGCACAAAAGCCCTTTCCTAAGTACCTCACCTGAGCTTTACTGACACTCGACGGCCTTAGCGCCATTTCACACAAAAAAAATAGAAAAACCGGGCTAGAAATGTCAAGAAGCTTGCTCCAGACCCCAAGGTTCATGGGCAACAGAGCCAGCCTTGGGAGCTTGGTCTGTGCTTCCAACGCCCATATGATTGTCATTCTCCAGGTGCCTTTCTTTTTCTTTTTTTAAGATTTTATTTATTTATTTGACATACAGAGATCACAAGCAGGCAGAGAGGCAGGCAGAGAGATAGGAGGAAGCAGGCTCCCTGCTGAGCAGAGAGCCCAATGCAGGGCTTGATCCCAGGACCCCGGGATCATGACCTGAGCTGAAGGCAGAGGCTTTAACCCACTGAGCCACCCAGGTGCCCCTCCAGGTGCCTTTCTGAAATAACTTCCCCTCCTGCCCACCTGCCTGCCAGGCAGCCAGGGAGCAAATAAAATAGCAGCCCTCAGCTTGTGCTGGAGTTCACTGAGTGATTAGGGTTTGGGGAAGGCACTTGCTATTCCACAAATCAAACAAAAACATGGGAATTGGGGCGCCTGAGGGCTCTGTCAATTAAACAGCTGCCTTCAGCTCAGGTCATGATCCCAGGGTCCTGGGATCGAGCCCCACATCTGGTTCCTTGCTCAATGGGGAGCCTGGTTCTCCTCTCCACCTGCTCCTCCCCCCCTGCTCATGCTCTCTCTCTTTATCAAATAAATAATTAAAAATCTTTAAAAAAGAGAGAAAGAAAGAAAGAGAAAAGAAGGGAAAAGAAAGAAAAAAAAAGAAAAGAAACAAAAGGAAAAGAAAAGGAAACATGGGAATTACAACATTAGACTAGGGCTTTCCTCCCGAGACTAGGGTAGGGCTTCCTAGCTGTTTCTCTGCTGGAATTTCAGAGATGAAATATCTATAAAACACAACCAGAAGAAGTGGGCAAAACGAGGAAGAAGAGGTCCAAGAGCCCAGGTAGGCAAAAAAAACTGCAGTTCTGAGGAGTGAGAACCATAAATACAACCAGGTCTGCTCAGCTCATTTATGGAAGCCTCCCTCCCAGCCAGTTCCCAAGATTAGGGACCGGTCGCCGAAATACACAGGATCACTGAGTTCCTGGCATCTGAACGTTGGTTACTGTTATGGACTTTTCCCACAATTCATCCATCAAAATACTTACTGAAACCTGGAGCAGAGTAGTGTCCAAAGCAACAAGGAGAAAGGAAATGCATTGGCACAGATAGGTCCTCTGGGCTTGCCAACTCTTGCTGGATGGTTCCAAAAACACACCTTCTCCCTCCCCCCCTAAACTACACATCCAGTCTGAGAAATAGTATTTCTCCCACTTTGCAGATGAGGTAACTGAGTCTCATGGCAGAGACCTCCTTATAATCCTGGTGGTTGAGTTGGGCCGGAACCCGCATTTTAGACTCTGTCTGGATTCCCCCACCGCTGCCCCTCCTCGACCTTATGGAAAAGCTCTAGCTCAGGTAGAAAGAGCTCTCAACACCCCAGCCCAGCCTTCCCAAGCCCCTCAGATGCCCTGAGGCACAGTTTTGTGGGGGAGTTTCCAACTGTGGTTCACTAGTTCCTTGAGGGGAAAGTTGGCTGGCCAACCAGGCTCTTCCATGAGCCTCAAGCCCTGAACCCCATGGGGCTCCTCTTTCTTCAGGGTCTAGTTCATTTGGATTATCCCGTGAACTGCCTAGTCGTTTCCAAGGACCCCAGACTTAATGACCCCCTCTTCTTGGAGGCTGTCTCTCACTTTTCCTAAGCCTGATCAAGGACACTCTTGTGCAAAGCTCTTCTAAGGCTTAACACCATAGAAATCACTTCTCTGGGATCTGCCTACCTTCCCCTAGAAACATCCCCCAAACCCTGACATGGGCGGGCCTCCAGGGAGCCACATTTGATGTGAGAAGGTGACTGAGAAGTAAACGCATGACCTCATCTGGGCCAATCTGACCTTTTCTCCTGGGAACAGAAACATTTTTTCTAGGAAGTGAGAGGGAGGCTGGGGGTGCTTTGGTAACAAGCTGTGTTAATGGCAACACTCTAGACAAAGTGACCATGAGCCACCTTAATCATTCCTTGCCTCCTCCCTCCCAAAGCTTTTTTGCTTCATGAAATATTGAACATCCGTCCTATAGGTCTCCCTTTTGTTCAAGATGGCTGGAGTAGATTTCTGTCAGCAATGAAGCAGAAATGCTCTATTTTTACTTTCTTTTTTTTTTTTAATTACCTTTCTATTTTTTTTTTTGTCAGATAGAGAGCGCAGGAGCGAGCACAGGCAGACAGAGTGGCAGGCAGAGGCAGAGGGAGAAGCAGGCTCCCTGCTGAGCAAGGAGCCCGATGTGGGACTCGATCCCAGGACGCTGGGATCATAACCTGAGCCGAAGGCAGCCGCTTAACCAACTGAGCCACCCAGGCGTCCCTATTTTTACTTTCTTTTTGTCTTCTTTGTCTTCTCACCTCTACCAAGCTCCTCAAACACCTTTGTCCCAAGTGTTTGGTCCAGAAAAATTCTCCAGCAGAGATAGCCATGTAAACGGCACATTGCCTCATTCCTCCATTTCTTTTCCTTCAGGTCACCTGCACACCAGGACATCCTTTTCTTCATGTATTTTTCCATCAAGTCATGTTATTAAGGAGCCGCTCTGTCTTGAGATCTTGCTGGAACAATAAGGGATTCAAGGAGTCATCACAAACATGCCTGCCCTCGTGTACTTGCTGCCCATTTGAGTGAAGCATGTGGCAAACACAGTACATTGCACAAAATGCAAATGAAGGTGAAGAGAAATTGTCACAGTGATACCCACCATTTACTGAGTGTCTACTGCATGCTCTAGCAAGCGTATTTAGACATCATCTCCCTAAAATCTTCCGACAAGCTTGGAGAGAGATGTAAAGCAGATGTAACAAATCTGCTTTACTGACTGAGACTCAGATTTTCGAAGTGACTCGCTCAGCATCATATGGGTAATGAGTGACAGGTCAGGACTCAGCCCAAGCTGTGTGTCTGGAGCCTGTGCTATCTCTGGGCTGCCCCACATGATCATGGTCAAAAGCTTAGACCAGAAAATGACTATGAAGCCGGGGCAACGGACGATTTCAGGGAAGATGGCAGCCTGGGTAGAAGTTTCCCTGAGTTGAGAGGAGGAAGCCCTTTTCAGAGCTGGAGAGGAGAGCTGCAGTCAGTGGAAGCAGATGGGGTCAGGACAGTGGGAAAGGTTACCTTCAGGTCCCTGGGGGCTGTCCACTGGGAGCCAACTCTCTGGCAATGAGCCAGCATGTACATCCCCAAACATCCATTGCTTCCATTGTTTATCTTTCCTTCTAATGTCAAACTATGATGTCAAGTGACAGATGGAGGGAGATGTCCCCTTTTAAGTCACAAAAGATAAATCCAGACAGCAACATCTCAGCACAAGTCCAAAGTACAAAAGTTCTCTTAAGTCTGTTTGAGCCAACCCAAGAGGCCAGTGGGAGGCCTTCAGATGTATTTTGTATTTGTTCTGGTGCAAACTTATTTCTGTATTAGTCAGCTTTCTTTTGATAGGTCCCCACTATCCTGATGACCGCGTTCTTGCTGAGCATCTAGACAATAAATAAAATAACTGATGGAGTATGCTAGAAGCCAAAGGGGGAACAAAGGAGGAAGGGCACAGAGAACACGCCGTAGCAGGGGATGGACAGGGGAAGGAGGTGGTGCACACTCTCACGGAAGAGGACAGCGAGAAAGCCAAACAGATAGCTGGTGTAAACACATTCTGGGAAGAGGAAAGAGGAAGGCACGACATTTCTCAGGTATGAGCATTCATGATGTGGTGGCCGAGCTGCAGGGAAGTCAGTGTGGCCCTGCAGAAAGAGGATGGGGAGGGTAGCAGGAGATGAGATTAGAGAGGAAGCAGGGGGCTCCAGCATGCAGGAGAGTTTTTGCGATGTTGAAGACCTTGGCTATTATTTTGTGTGTGCTGACCTGTCCTGCAGGATTTTGAGCCGAGGAGTTCTCCAGAAAATTGTGCAACAGACCTGTCTGCTGCCTCTCCAGAGGCTTGCTTAAAAAGTGGGCCCTTAGCCAGGGTTTGAGGAAGGTTCCCACCATTCTCGGATAAGAGGGGTCCCCTCTGTCCATTCCATTTGTACAAACAGTGTGGCTTGGGCTGAACACCTGCGTTCCTCCGGGAGCCCCGCGTCTGGGTTTGTGCCACCCGGGAAGTGCTTACAGGCTGGGCCCCAGGAAAACCCCAGCCACTGTGTCTCTAACAGACATTCCTGGTGGACAGTGCTGTACACACGCATGTCACAGCCTGCTGCTGGGGGATTCAGGATGTCCCATGCCACTCCATTTTGATACCTGTGCCCAGTTTCCCTTGGCCTTTGCCCCACATGTCTTTTCCTTTTGTTGCCTGTGATTCATATCCTGCCGCTGTAAGAAACTGCAGCCTTCACAACAACCGTGCGCTGAGCCCTGCGAGTCGTAGTGGATGGACTTAGGGACCTCCGGCCCAGAAATGATTGTCCTGACATTTTTAAGGAAGGTACTTGCTTTACCTTATTGAAGGGGACAGGGCAGAATCAAAGAGACCGTGGAGGGAGCTGTGGCAATGATCCAGCCAAAAGACAGCCATGGCTTAGCGCAGGGTGGTTCTGGTGGCAGTGGTGAGGGGTCCTGGCGCTAGAAGCATCGGGACCTCGAGGCAGGTGGAGGAAGTCGTCAGCAGTGCCCGTGAGGACCTGACCTGCTCCCTGGAGGGCTGTCTTTGCTCAAGCACTTTGCTCCATGGTACCCATCCCTTAGAGCGGAGAACCTCCTGGCAGGTGCCCCATACAACCTCCAGAAGCATCTGTGACCGGCAGTGCAAACACAGCTGGCAAAGGTCTCCTCCTCTCCTCCAGCTCCCCTGTGCAGAGACCAGCCCACGGGTGACTCTCCTCCCAAGAAAGGACGAATGGGATGTCTGAGACAGAAGTGGCCTCGGCAGAACAGAACAGTGGATCCAAGACTGTAGGAAACTACTCCAGAACAGCGGTGTAACCAGCCCGCCCCTGCTTCCGGACCTTGACTCCTCTGAGAGTTCATGGCAGCGAGCAGGGCAGATTTCAAAAGAAAGTTTCCAAGGACAAAAAATTTTAGAAATTGCCTTTTCGGTTAAGAATCCAGGTGCCGTGGGCTGCTTCTGCGGTGGAAGAAAAAGACGTGTCTTTTTTATGACTTGGATTACACAAACTTTCTTGAACTATAAATTTGAAATAGCGCATTTCAAGGCAGGTGGGTGGGGTGTGGAGGAGGCAAAGGCAGAAAGACAAAAGGAAGCGCCGGGTGAGCTCTGGGGAAGCTGCTCCCCGAGCACTCTCCCAGATTTTGAAGTTGAGGAGTGATATTATGTTAATCTGTATTCTAATTGCTCAGCAGTAAACAACACCCACTTGCTGCATAAATGTCAAGACCAAAACTATTTCTAAATCTGCTTTGAAACAATGTCAGTCACCAAGAAGATCACAAAAGAAATTGAACACTTTTATTAGCATAAAAAATGTTAAATATATATGACTGAGGGGTATTCATTACAGAAAGAACCAGCTCAGAAGCAGAGCGTGCCAGGATGGGGGTGGGTGGGGAGGCTTGGGTACAGGGCCGAGGTGGGAGGGGCGGCCGTGATGCGCCCATGACACTTGTCACCTGTTGTTGAAAGTGTCCCAGAGGGGGTGCCTGGGTGGCTCAGTTGGTTAAGCAGCTGCCTTCTGCTCAGGTCATGATCCCGGAGTCCCGGGATCGAGTCCCACATCGGGCTCCCAGCTCCACGGGGAGTCTGCTTCTCCCTCTGACCTTCTAGCCTCTCATGCTCTCTCTCAAATAAATAAATAAATCTTAAAAAAAAAGAAAGTGTCCCAGAGCAGGTTACGGCTAAGCTTGGACCGCAAGGGGGTAAGTGGGGAGGGGAGTTTGATGGGGGTGCAGAGTGCAGCCTTTCAAACAAAAGCTGAAGCGGGTGGCACAACTCTCCATGCTTCTGTCCACCAAGTTCATACAGATGGCAAGAACTGAAGTCAACAAATAATAATAAAATAAAATAACCCGATTCCCTGTCTGCTGTAATCACAGCCCAGGAAAGACTCAAGGCCTGTTCATGGGGAATCTGGAAATAGTGTGGATCTGGGAGCCCCACTGTCGGAATCTTCTCTTTTCTCTTTACTCTGTGTTCCCCAGCAGGCAGGTACTCAACCTCTCTGAGCCTTGGTTTCTTTGTCTTTCATGAATGAAGATAATAGGGACGCCTGGGTGGCTCAGTCGGTTAAGCATCTGCCTTTGGCTCAGATAGTGATCCCAGAATCCTGGGATCAGTCCCGAATCAGGCTCCCTGCTCAGTGGGGAGCCTGCTTCTCCCTTTGCCTGCTGCTTCCCCGCTTGTGATATCTCTCTCTCTCTGACAAATAAATAAGTTAAAATAAATAAATAAAATTAAAAATAAATAAGTGAAATCTTAAAAAAAAAATGAAGATATTTATGCTTACTGCTGAGCAAACATGCATCAGGGAGCCAATGTGTCTCTGTAAGTCCATGAGAGTCTCTCGCACATATGGGGTGCCCCATCCACGGTCCAGTAAGCAGCCTGCACCAGCTGGACACCACAGGGACTCCCCTCTGCTTCCACTGACCTGCAGGGAATCACCCTAGCTCCCCAAGTCCATACATCGCCTCCACTGACCCCCAAGGACCTTGCTGCCTGATGGGTATCTAGGACACTTCCATCAAACATCTTAATGGAGGAAGGGTTTTTCCACAAACCAATAGCCGCCTTCGCTTTCCCTCTCCTCCTTCCTTCAAGGAGGGGTGGGTGAGCAGGGAAGCTTGCTGGTTGAAGGCAGGGACCTTGGCATCTGACAGACTCCACGGTAGCTCTAGGCTTTGCCATTTCTAGCTGAGAGACCTTAGACAAGTCACATAACTACTCTGACCCCAGGTCACCGGAATGAGAGTGGCCTGGACAGGCAGACCTTTGGGATTCCTCTGTGACTTATTAAATCTACCACGACTGCCAATGTAGAAAACAGAGCCACAGAAATTTATTTAGTCAACAGAAAGTTGTTTGGTCTTTTAAAATCTTCCCCAAGACGGAAGGTGTTAGAATCTGGCCTCGGAGACCACGCTTCAACGTTGCAGTCTAATCTCGTCCTGCTTTTACAAGCCAGATTCTTGCTGCTGCTTCTGTGTTGCTGCAGACGGCCAAAGATTTTCTTTTGCCTTTGATGTCAGTGAAATACATGCTCTTTAATAGTTGAAACCCTGAGGAGGTTTGGCGATAAAAAGTAAGTAGAAGTCATCTTCCCTAATGAGCAGGCCTTTCCCTAAACAGCCCTAAGCCCTGTTCTTCCTAGAGGGGTGTGTGTGTGTGTGTGTGTGTGTGTGTGTGTGTGTGTGTGTGTGTGAAAGCTGTCTACATCAGGGACTGTAACACTAAAGTTCTTTTCCTAGAGATTTCTCTGCATGGGGAACCCGGGGATTCCGTTGACAGCAGTTAAAGTAAACTTTGCACCATGCAGGTCCCGTGGTCCCAGGAGCCACCGGAGTGATCTGACACCTCCTGGAAAGTTCCATCCAGAACT
>RCUC01044658.1:0-17632 GCA_003697995.1 Taxidea taxus jeffersonii | reverse complement strand
AGGGAGGGGAGGAGAGGACAAGACAGAAAACAACCACAACAGAAGGTGTGTTTTTATCTGCAAGCGGGCCTCTCCCCAGGACAGCACCAAATGACGAGACCAAGACAAGAGCCCGACTTGGGGGAAAGAGCGCCAGTGGTGCTTTTTTTCCTGAAGACTTGTGGATGCTGAAACTGAAGCTCATAATTCAGTTCCCTGAGCTCTGGGTGTCCAGCTGCGCACGCCGTCCACGGTATTAGGAGCTGCGTTTTACCGGATCTAACCGTCATGTAGAACGCGGATTTGTCACGTGCTGCTTACGCCTTCTCCCTACTTCTGGGTCCTGACTCTGTCCATCTCCACCTCTTCTGCCTTCTGGGGGGGCGTGGAAGCTCAGGGAGGGAAGGGGCTTGCCGAGGATGAGAGGGCACATGAGGCCCAGATGAGAACTCAGAGCTGGTGACACTTATGGGTGGACTTGACCCTCTACTGCTCCCTCCAGGACAGGCATGGGATGTCAGAGAGAGACCCGGGAGCATACCCCTGCCACTGCCCTGCTTGAAACAACTTTGCCATCTGTGGGTGCTTCATCGGGCCTTCCTCCTGTAACGGAACCCGCTCTGGCAGCTGTGAGGCGCCGAGGAAGAGCGCGTCTCGTTACTGCTTCTCAAGAGCAGGCCATTCGGAGTCCAGAGTGTCATCGTCCTGCTAAATAGGCTCTCGGGGCAGTGGCATCCGTGTCCCATGTACTAAACAGTCACTCTGAGGGAGAGGACCACATCCAGAATGGTGGCTGGGGGGGGCCTGGCCTCAGGCTCTCCGCCCACCTCCGCCTGCCACACTGGTTCCGTTGAAGGCCCATGGTGGGCCCAGACGGGGAGGGCAGGGCTGGCCCGGTCCCTGGACACTCGGAGGGGCTGGATCCGAGCTAGCTCATTCAGGAGGAGCCACCCCTGCCTACACCCGCAGCTCAGGGCTTCCTGGCCGTTCGCCTGGCCGCTGCTTCATGGACCTGGGTTCTCTAAGGCAGTGATTCACCAACCACTGGGAACCACCTGGGATGATTGTTAAACATAAAGATTTCCGGCCTTTATCCATCCAGACCCTCGACAGCAGAGCCTCTGGGTGTAGGGCCTGGCAATCTGTATTCGGACAAGCTCCCAGGTGATTCCGATTCCTCAGTTCTCAGGGTCCAGAGTTTGGGAATCATGAGAAAATGACCTGGGGTTGGATGGGCCTTTGGGGATCGTGTGGGTGATGTAGCCTGGCTGTGCTCCAACCAGCACATGAGAAGCTCCCTGGCCCCGTGGTGTGTGTGTGTGCGCACGGGTGTGCTTGTGCGCGTGTCAGTGAGCTAGGGCTGGGCAGGGGTGCTGTGGCCAGTGGTGGAGGGTGCCCAGACTGACCTATGCTCCTGATATCAATTGTGACATCCACGTAGCCATGCTCAGCGCTGTGATACATGGCCTCCCTCAGGGCTCTCAGTTTGGCCTTGCTGTTGCGGCTGGCACACAGGGGAGGCGGGGCTGTCTCCGCCAGGTCAGTCCCCTCGGCCAGAATCTCCTCCAGGGACAGGATATCACTCTTCTCCTTCTCTGGCTGAGCGAGCAGTTTGCGGAACACATTCCTGTCAATCATAAACCCAGAGAGGAAGACACTCAGAGATGGAAGGGCTTTGCTGGGGCAGGGACGGGGTGTGGGATGTGGGGACACATGGGAGACAATGGAATGATGGGAACGACTCTGGGGTGGGGGTGGGGGTGGGGGGTGGTTTCAAAGGCCTGACCACGGATGCTTATGTTTTAAGGATGGAGGAGACGGTGGGGCATGACTGGCTATGTTCCTTGAGGGCAGTCGGGAGCTAAGTGCTTTCCTCAAGTATCTGGAAGGTTCTAGAACTGTGCCCTTTTAACCGTCAGCCTGCACAGGGCCCCACAGTGAATCTGCTTTACTTGGGTTATGTGGAATAAAACAGGATGGGGTAAACCCTGAGGGAAATGTAGACAAGTGGTAACCAAATGTGTGGGGTTTTCTTCTTTTTCAAATGGATTCTTGTCCCTTCCTGGCAGCTGAGGTGATGGGCTCTGACCAATACTGGCAAAGGCGGGGTGTCTCCGTGAGGTGAAATCTGACCGGGAAAGGACAAAACAAGGCCGTCTGAGTGGATGTGCATGGCGTGGAGTTGGCTCTGAGCAGGAAGCTGGCGGTTAAGCTCACGCTGGCCAGGCCTGGGGTCTGGCCTGCCTCTAGGCCCCACATCCAGAGATGTAGCGGGTCTGGGGTAGGCCTGGGAATCTGCATTTTTAACAAGCACCGCTTGGGACCTTGTGGCTTTGGCCCGTCCTAGCCTACCTGTGTCCGTGGGCTGCAGCCTGGCTGAAAGAGTTCATATCCCCCTGGGGGGTGGTGGAGATTCCATTCCTGTACATGGTTCCTATCAGGGGATCCGCACCACGCTCCAACAGCAAACTAACCAGCTCAAAATTTCCTGCAAGCCCAGAGAAGGGGGTTTTATAAGCGAATCAAGCAGAGATACAATCACAGACACACTGAGGGCCAAGGCGGCAGAGACCCTTGGCGGGCACGAGACTCGGTGGCTCTTACCTACGGCAGCGGCCAGCTGCAGGGGGGTTTCCGAGTAGTTCTCTTCACCATGTTCCACGGAGCCCTCCACCTTGGCCCCGGCATCCAGGAGCAGCTGTGGAGGAAGAGTGGCCACTGAGACATTTGAAGGACACGCACAGTGAGGACGCATGAGGAAAAGCTGGTGGAAGTCGGTGCGACGCCAGGGTTCCTGCCCTCCCTCTGGGTCAGGGGCCATGGACACAGGGCGAGGGCAGCTGGACACCAGACGGTGAATGGACAGCCCCTTGACTCTCCGAGAAGCTCGGACTATCCGAGTGTGGTCCACGGAAAGCAGCGTCAGCATCACCTAGGAGCTTGTTGGGAATGCCGGCTCTCAGGCCCCACCTCGACCAACTGAATGAGAGTCTGCATTTCAGCAAGATCGCCAGGGGATTGATACGTACGTTCAAGTTTCTAGAAGCGCTGCCTTCAATGCTCACGGCGCCAGAGTGCTGCAAGACTCCCTTTTTGGGTCTGGTACACAAAGCCTCCGAGAGCATTAGTGTGGTCTCTTAGAACCAAAGAATCTTGAGTTCCGAAGGACTTTGGGGACCACCTGGGCCAACCGGGGCATGAGTCCCTTCTAGAACACTCTGGGTAGCTCTGAGGACAGCTGAGCAAGTTTCCTGGCCAGCTAGATCAATTAATTAAGTGGCAGAGTGAGCTTCAAGGAGTTTACTCTGTTCTGTGCATTCCCAAAGATATCTGGGCTTCTTAAAGATGGAGGCTGTCCATGCTGGATCTTACTCACAGTGAATGTGTTCTCAACACTGCTAATGGAAAATGAGGGGGAGCAATCTGCCTTCTTTACTCCCTATCCAGGGCTCCCTGAGGGCACAGCTGGGAGAGGGCTGCTGAGGGCCTTCCGTGCCTTGTGTACCTGCAAGGGAGAGGTGGCCTGACTTTTCTTTGGCTTTGCTTGGCTGCCCACTCCTCCTCCTCCTGATTTCAAGGCTTGAAGATGCCCCTGCACTTTAAGGGAAGTTGTTTGTATCCACTAGGCCATCCTCCTGATCCTTTCTTTCCTATATCCCTCTACCAGGAGTGAATTGGGCATGACAATCTACAGAGGATTGCACAGGCAGAAATCAGCTCTCAGCGTGATACGTCCTACACTCTGCCTCCTGGAACATGACTTTGGGTCTGTCTGAAGGAGTCCCATGACCGAGAAAACAACAAAAGATTCCTGTGGATATCCAGGATTGCCCAGTGGTCCCTGGAACACTCTTTTCCTGCCCTGCAGACCTCTAAGAGGCTTCGATGACATAAAAGCAAGTGTTCCTGATGTACCCAAAACTCAGCCCTATGAGGCCAGAGGGGTAATGGACCTGGATGCTGATTTTTTTTTTTCCAGAAGTACTGAAGACCAAGTTTAAGATTTAGAATGTGTTGGATGGCTCATCCTTGAACACCAACTGTACAACAACCAAAGAGTTCAAGCAATACAACTTAAATGCCCAGAGGACCTTGGATGAGGACATCTCTCCATACCTGGGGGGCTGTTTCAGAAGACCCGTACAAAGGCCCTACTCTAGACCTCTGGGATCAGATTCTCAATAAGCAGGGTCCCAGCAAGTGTCTTTTAGAACCACTCCCTTGGTGACTTGGGCATGCTTCTTTCCACTGGTTAGAAACCACTAGACTCTACACAAACACCGGGGTCAGACCTAAGGGGAAGTTCTAAGGTCTCACACCAGTCAAGTCTTATGTTCATGTTACGACAAGCAAAATGAACAAATCCACAACATCACAGCTCAGGCCCCACCCCCGAGCAACCAGGAACAGCTTTGTCCGTGTGCCACTCGTGTGTGTGAGGCTGCGTGTGGGTCTGTGATAATTTCATATTGGTTAAAGCCGGCCATATAGATCATTACATATGATATTCGCGTTTATATGATATGAATGTGCTATACTTTGTTGCAATTAACCAATATGAATCCCTTAGGAATGTGCATGCTGGGAGAGGTGCAGATTTGCATAACGGAGGAGGTAAAATTAAAGGTCAGACGTGGATGGGGAAATCCATTAATACCTGAACTACAGGAATATGTCCATGCAACACAGCAAAAGTCAGAGCCGTCCAATGGCGGGTCTCGGGGTGGACGGATGGATATTTATGAGGAGTACTGACAACCTATAAACAAATTGAAGTTATTTTCAAAATGTGACCTTGACAGTATTTCAACTAGCAAATCTGACCTATCTGTGCCTGGGCATGTGGGCTAGAGACGTACAGAAGGGCATCCTGGGAGTGCCTGGGGCAATGTTGGTGATAGCAGGCTGGTGACTTTAAGTCCTCTGTGCATCAGAAGGACTTCTTCTTGCTTCTCACCTGAAAGATGGCTTTGGACCTCCTCTACGGTGCCTTGGAGAAGCTGTGATGACAGCTACCATGAGCCAGCTCCCCAGCCTGCTCCCTCTTTCTGCTTAAGGAAGGGTGGTGCTTCAGAGGGCCGAGGCATGGCAGAGAGCGTGAGATGCCAGACCCTGACACCCATACCTTCAGGGGAAATTCTCAGCAGCAGCAAACCTCAGGCAAGGCAAGGTCTGCTTGGAGCTCTCAAGCCAGGGAAGACCACCACCCATCTGATGGAGTGACATTCTCATCTGGTCACAGCTCACCTGACCTGTCCTCATTTCACTCTTTGGCTGGCTTCCTGGGAGACAAGGACCCTCATACTGCTGGAAACTTGGGCACAAACCCTTCCCTGGACACACTGTGAGTGAGCAATCTGACCTTGGTCTTCCAATATGGGGCCTCAACACACCCTAGGCCAGACGAGAGGCAGCAGGGCAGCTGAAGGTTGGGGTTCTGCAGAACTGGTGCCCACACATGGCTTTTCTCCCAAACACCCGTGGGGCCATCTAGCCGTGATGCCTGTTTCATGCAGAGCAGCTGAGTTCACTAATCACCTGCCAGGGGGATGGGGGTGGGGGTGGGAGGCCTTGAGCTGGGAGCCATGGGCAGGGGGATGGGGGTGGGGGTGGGAGGCCTTGAGCTGGGAGCCATGGGATGGGCCAGAGAGGACCAGAGAAGCCCACCAAGGACCCAAAGATCAGGAGCCCTTGCAGGGGTCTGCACGGTGCTGCGGGATTCATAACAAGCAAGAAAGTCCCCAATACTTGAAACTTGTAATTTCCAAAATGGTCTGGAGGCAAAACTGTGTTTACTGCCTGTTTTCCTCAGAGGAATATCAAAATCGCTAATTAAAAAAAAAAAAAAGCCTGGTACTAAGACTACGAGAACATCTGATGTGGAACTAACAAGGCTTCATAGGGCTGCTGAGCTGGGATTGCAGCGTGCCAACCTTTCCAGCCTCTGGGGCTGCCAAGAGCCGGCTGCCAGACAGGATAGAACACGGTAAAAAAGCGTGAATTCACCTATCACAAGCCTCATGGTGTGTGTGTGGGGGAACCGATATTAACTGAGTTCCAAACTTAGGCTAGGTACTTTAATTCTTCCAGCGACCCTCTGAGATGGGTGTGATGATGCTCTCCCTGCTGCGGATGGGGACGCCGGGGCTCCAAATGGTTAAGCCACCCGCCCAAGCACAAAAGTAAGTTGCTAGACTCCGCACTTTCTGAATTTGAGCCTGAGTGTCAAATTCTAAAGCCCGTGGGGGTGTGCTGTCCACTATACACACCGCACTGCCTCTAGGAAGCTTTGCTATTGGCTTTAAGACCTGGGGCTTCGACTCGGGCCAATAGGTGAGCCAATCAGGATTTGGTTGGGAGGATACAAGATCTGGGGGAGTGACACCTCGGGGGTCTGGGTACACGGATCAGCTCTGTATTAGGCAGAAAGGGCTGATGGCTCAGGAGAGCACTCTCCCTCCCGATCCCCAAATGAATGGATCAGCAGTAAGAATCAGACTCAGTTTGGCTGAAGCAAAGGAAAGCCGGTGTTCCCTGTAGCTCTGTTGGTTGTTTTAACATGCAGTGTGCATGCCCGAGGCCCCTTGGAGTGTGGCTGGGCTGGAGCCTTGGGCTGGAGGAAATCCACCGGCTGGTCTGACCTATTTTGCTGGACTGAGCACCCTCAGTGGTGGCTCTCGGGAGAAAAAGTACCCCCACCCCTTGCTCATTTCCTCCCTCCGGGGACAGCCAGGCCGAGGGGCCCTCCAGGGCTCTGCCCTCTCACCTCAACATTCAGATCAGCTCCGGCATCCAGCAGCATCTGAACCATAGCCTCGTCCCCGCGGACGCAGGCGTACATCAGGGGGGTCATGCCCTGCAGCGGGTTAAAAACCAGAGAACGGAGAGGGTTTACATGGTGGCTGTGTCACTCAACAAATGGAAATTCTCACTTGCGTGTAGGTGGCTATGCTTGTATTCAAAATCCAGCATTAAAAAAATACCCGTGCTGCCCGAGGACTCACGAGGTCACAATCCTCCACGTTTTGAAAACCAAAATGGAAGCAAAAAGTAGGGGCAGATGAATTGCCTCTTTTTTTTTTGCAATTATTTTTGCTTAAGTTGGAGTATTTTCATGTGGCTGTCCTAAAGAACAGTAGACCTAAGAGTGTTTGCTAAAACAAGTGGCTGATTTCAACTTATGGGTCTTAGGAGCTTTCTAGATTCTGTGACATCAGTTCAAACCACCTAATTCATAAGCACTGTTTCCTTGACATTTTCTTCTTCACAATATAACAAGTGTCATCTTTGCTTTATAAAAGCTGCCGGTCAGTGTCAAGGGAAATTGGATGCCTCCGAGCATGCCTCCACCACTGACTTCTGGTTTGACAATATCATTTACAAGCAAAAGGCAAGTGGGTGAGAAATGGCTTTTAGGAATTCCCTATTTGCCTGTGACTCCTGCTTATTTTGAAGTTCCATAGCCAATAGAAGAAACGGATGGATTTTTCAATAAATAGTGCTGTAAATGTGGCTTTTTGGAAAAACATGCCAATTAGAGCCTTATCTCACACCATACACCAAAATAATTTCTAGTTTGACTAGAGATATAGATAAAAAAATTAAAACCACAAAAGACATCTAATTGGATCTGTTTTTAGGTGTAAAAGTAATGGAAGAAATCACAAACAAAAATCATTACAGTGTTGAGGATGTAAAATTGTGAACAGTATAAACAAAATTGAAAGGTAGACAATAAATTGAGACATATTTGTCATATTATAACAAAGGGTTATATGTCTAATATGTAAAGAGCTCTTCTAAATAAAGAAGACAGTAAGGCTCCAGTGAAATCCTCACACAGGTAAGTAAAAGATTAATAGGGAAACACATACATTGTTGGAGGGTGTGTGTAAGGAAACAAAGACTCTGGGAAAGTAATTTGAGACTGAGAACCTTTGGAAAGGTTGATGTGTTTGAGCCACTATTTCCACTTTTAAGAATTTCCCTAATGATGAGCATAGCATAACACACAGGGTTGTAGAATCACTATTTTGTACTCCTGAAACCATTGTGTCAACCATACTTCAGTTAAAAAAACCCTCCCTGATGAAACTATCAGGGATTTGAACAAAGACTTGTGTCTTTGTTCAGCATTATTGACTCAGCATTATTGACGTAAGTAATTAGAAACAACCTAAATATTTAACAACTGAGGATGACAAATTGAATAAATAACATGACATTTCATGTAGCCATTAAAAGTGATTTAATTAAAAAAAAGTGATGTAATAAAATATTTAATGATACTGCAAAGTACTTTTAATATAAATTATTGGGAAAGGCAAGATGTTATAATTCCCTGTTTTAAAAAAATATAAAAGTGTGTGTGTGTGTGTGTTAAGACTCCTCACTGCCCAGGAAAATTCTTAGCTGCTGTTCCTTCCCTGGAACTCGATGCCTGAGCTGTCCGTATGAGAAACAGCTCCATTTGTCCCTTGTGACTCTCCATCTGGGGCTCACATTGAAAACCGCTGTTTGGGGGTACCTGGGTGGCTCAGTGGGTTAAACCTCTGCCTTTGGCTCAGGTCATGATCTCAGGGTCCTGGGATCGAGCCCCGCATCGGGCTCTCTGCTCAGCAGGGAGTTTGCTTCCTCCTCTCTCTCTGCCTACTTGTGCTCTCTCTCTCTCTGCGTCAAATAAATAAATAAATAAATAAAATTAAAAAAAAAAAAAGATAAAAGCTGTTTGTTTTCTCTGTCTGTGACATCTTCAACCGCATGGTGTCTCTGGGTTGGTAGACACATGAGCCTCTCACCACCCCTCAGTTTCAGGGGCTTGGGGGACAGCTGCCGATCTCTGAGGTGCCTCCTAGGGCTCTCCAGAACGACTTCTGTGTATCTCAAACATACCCTCCACGTTTGGTAAAAATACTCCTGGAGTTGTCCTGTGATGCAGTAACAGACAGGCAGGCAGAGAACTAATTTTAACCACGCTGAAAAAAGGACTTGAAGGACACATGCTAAATATAAGTGACGGCTATCTGGGTGATGGCATTATTTCCTTTCTGGAATAGGCCTATTTTTCTCTATTTTCCATTTCAGCTGCAACGATCATGTGCAACTTCTATGAGGATGAACAAGGATATTTTTATATTTTAAAAACTATAACTAAATAAAATAAAATTTAAAAAATTACCCTAAGTCACCAGTAGGGGGAGTGCGTGCGTGCGTGTGGGTCTGTGCGTGTCTGTGTGTGTCCAGGGCCTGCTGCTGCCGCCATCTTGGGACATGGGGCTGCGCACCTGGTGGAGGGGTGGGGGTGTTCACTCAGACTCTCGGACCCTGTACCTGTTCGCTCATGGTGTTGATCCCATCGGGCCCCAGGAGAGACACTGCCTGCTTCACCAGGTCCGTCCGCCCACAGTTCAGCATCCGGAAACCCAGGTCCTGCTTAAACTTGGCTTCGATGGCCACTGCATCCAGCTTCCGAGAAGCACAAAAGCAGTCGTCGGCCCTAAGGAAGGGAGAGATGGTCAGCTCGTTGCGGCGGCTTCCCCAGGAACTGGTCCTGGAGGACCAGGAGAGCTAGAAAGCACCAAGGATCCTTCGCATTTTCCATGTCAATGGCCGGCTCCTAGGCTCCAGTTAAAATATGGATGTCTTGATCCTTGGTCCTTTGTAACTGCTGCTCATCTGTCTTCCCCTGTGCTTCCGGAGCACGCTGAGCTAAGCAGGACCGAGCTAATATTTACTGAGTGTTTACTACGGGCGAGGCGCTCTGCCAAACTCTCGACGTGAGTTCGTTTGTTCAATCCCTGCACAACCCCGAAAGGCGAGGACTATCATTACCCCTCTTTTAACCATGGAGACAAGCATACAGATAAAGGACTTGCCCAGGACCACCCAGCCAGCAACCTGTAGGAGACACTGTCCCAGACCCCCTTCTATCCCCTCTCCTTGCTAATTCAGAGGGTGGAAACTGAGGAAAGGAGCCAGGTGTTCAGAATTCCTGGTTCCACCGCGGCTTCTAACTAAGCCACCTTGTGGCCCAAGAAGAGGTTAAGTCTGTGAGGGAACGGTGTTCTTTTTTATCTTTGGAGGAAAGGAGAGGGTCTACTGTTGCAGAAAGTTTATGGCACCCAGGTTCCTCTTCATCAGTAAGCCTAGGGCCTGGGGGAGAGCCCTTGAGGGGCGAACCACAAAGCGAGCCTCAGGAAGTGGGCGGGGTGGGTATGTGCTTGACTCTTGGTTTGGTTTGTGATGTATCTTTCATCTCTGCTTGGGCAGAAGGCTACCCCCAACTAGGAACCCAGGGTAGGAGAGAGTAGGGTTCTGGACAGGAGGCGGTAAGAGTCTGCTTCTGGCCACCAGGGGGCGCTGATGCAGTGAGGCTAGAAACCAGAGCAACCGGATAGAAACCGGATAGAAACCGGAGCAAGCCTGAAAGCTTGGTGTGGATGTGGGGTTAGGCCTCCAGGGGCCTATTCGTATGAGCACCGGGAGGGACCAAGAAAACCCACAGCTGACCTGAACTCCAGGATTAAGACCTTTTCACGGCAGGCAGGGGAGACAAGACCACCCACCACTGTTGGAGGACTCGCCAGGGAAGCTCGAGGGCTCCGCAGGTGGTGGTGGGGGAGGGGAGGACTGAGGGACCCTGGGCCTCAGCATCCGAAATGCGATGGGGTTTGTGCCATAAGGTGTGATGCACAGGGCTTTGGATTTAGGACTCTCACAGTGAGGGTTGCCAGATCTAGCAAATAAAAGTACTTTAGTAAACACTTTGAGGAACAAACTTACACTAGAATGCTATTCGCTGTTTAATTCGAAATTGAAATTAAACTTTTTTTTTTTCTAAATTTGGGATCAGGCAGAGCCATGCCATGATTTGAAAAGAACACAAGGAGAGACTGCGGATCCCAGCCAGCATCTCCAGGAGAAGAGAGGACATTCCCAGTGTGGCAATGGGCTGCATCTCAGTTCCCCCCCAGAAAAGGTCCAGGCCGAATGGACAGGACAGAGCAAAGAGGGTGAGAGCAACAGGGCCAGGGTCTGGGGCATAAATAGAGGCTTCTGGAGAGGGAAAGGTTGGGGTCTGCATGTGTTGTATGGCCATGTCTGGAGCCTTGACTGGGTGGCAGGTTGGGAAAAGTTTTCTTCTAAAAGACCATTATCTAGTCCAGGAAGAGGCTGATTTGTGAAATCAAGAGCCTCCTTCTTGAGAGCAAAGATGCTACAAACTGTCATTGTCCATGAATTTGCAGTTTCCTGTCCCCCGTCTGTGTCTAAGTCCCTTCTGCTATCCTCCATGCTTGACTGACTCTCTCAAATAAGCATTTTTTTTCCTGGAGTCAAGTTGAATTCCACATGACTGGAGAAATGTATACTGAGCACCCACTGTGTGTAGGCACCACGATAGGGAGCTAGGAGAAGGGAGACACAGACCCCACGCCGTGTTCCCCGAGAGCCCAGACTCATAAGCCAGTAACTCCAAGAACATCAGCACAAGTGTTCTCCAGCTACAGAGGCCCTTGATTTTAATTACAAAGAGACAAATGGCAAGAAAATTACTGTAGCTAAGATGGTAATGATAATAATTGTTATTATAGGAAGCTAACGTGCACTGAGTTCTGCTTCTTATTTTTTAAAAGATTGTATTTATTTATTTGACAGACAGAGATCACACAAGTAGGCGGAGAGGCAGGCAGAGAGGGGAGGGGAGAAGCAGGCTCCCCGCCGAGCAGAGAGCCCGATGTGGAACTCGATCCCAGGACCCTGGGATCATGACCCGAGCCGAAGGCAGCGGCTTAACCCACTGAGCCACCCAGGCGTCCCCTGAGTTCTTATTATTGAAATCTAAGCTCTTTCTGCTTATGAAGTCATACAAACATCACGACAAGCCCACAATAAGGGCTCTCAGGAGCCCCCTTCTAGAGCTGAGGAACCTGCCCACGTCACAGAGCTGGTAAGCATGAGCCTATATGCTACTAAGTTCTTGAGCGCAACTCCTGGGTGTCTCCCGGACCCTCAAATGTAGCGTGTCTGAAATGCAACTTTTTCTTAACACCCCCCCCCAACTCTCTAAACCTGTCCCTCAGTCATCTTGTCCCTCTGTGAATGGCACCCCTGTCCTCCCAGGTGCTCAGACCAGAACATTCTCCCATGCTCACGGCCATGGCATCAGCTGGGTGATTTTGCTGTCCCAGTCCCAAATGCATCCACTGCTCTCCAGCCCCACGGCTTCCAAACACCGGCCTCTAGATGAGTGCAGCGGCCTCCTCACTGGTCTGTCCGCTTCCATTCTGCTCTCCATCCAAACCAGTCTCTCTCTCTCTCTTTTTTAAAGATTTGTTTATTTCAGAGAGAGAGTGAGAGAGCGAGAGCGCATGCTCATGAGTGGGAGGAGTGGAAGAAGGAGAGGGAGACAAGCAGACTCCCCACCGGGCAGGGAGCCCCCTGATGCCTGGCTCGATCCCAGGACCCTGAGACCATGACCCGAGCTGAAACCAAGAGTCGGAGACTCAACCTACAGAGCCACCCAGGTGCTCAAAGCAGTCTCTCATGCGACAGTGAGCTTAAAATTGTAAATAAGACTGTGTGGTACCTCCGCTTAAAACCTTCCCATGCCTTCCCCTGTACTGAGACTGGAATCCAGCTCCGGGGGCCTGGCCCGCAGGCTCTGCAGGGGTGGAGCCCACCCCATCCTTCAGCAGGCGCTGCCCTCCACTGGCCAGCCTCTCTCCTGCCTCCCGGACTTAATTCTCGCTCTTCCCTCTCCTGGCTCTTTGTAGGGCTGGCTCCTTCTCGCCCCTCAAATGTCATGTCCAAAGGAGACCTTCTCTAAAGGAGGGCACCCCCCTTTCCTGCCTTTCCACACCCCATCTCTGGCCAATTTCATCCTTCCCTCTCTTAGCACTTTTCACAATCTGTGACTACTCCATTCCATTCTTTCTATCTGTCTGTCCATCTTACAGTTTGTTTGTTTTCAGCCTCCTGGGGTGTGGCAGGACCACATCTGTCCGGTGGTGCCTCTTAATGTGCCTGAAGCATTTGGGCTTGATTGGGAGTGAAGCCCTGTACCACCTGCCATTTCTTCTTCTTCCTTTTTTTAAATTAACACATAATGTATTATTTGTCCCAGGGGTACAGGTCTGGGATCCATCAGTCTTACACAATTCGTAGCACTCACCATACACATGCCCTCCCCCAATGCCCATCACCCTGCCACCCCATCCCGCCCACCCTCCTCCCCTCCACCCCTCCAGGAACCCTCAGTTTGTTTTCCAAGATTAAGAGTCTCCTGTGGTTTGTCTCCCTCTCTGGCCTCATCCTGTCCCACTTTTCCCTCCCTTCCCCTAGAGCAGGTCCCAGGAAACACCTGTTTTTCAAGAATCCCTCAGTCGTACAAAGTGAGTAATGGTTGTGGTTACTGAATGTTACCAGCTAAAGCAGGTAAGAAACATTTCCCGTAAAGGCTTGTGAAGACATGGCTTTCTGTTCAACCTGGTTTGTTAGAAAATTTACCTCTGTGACACTGAAATGCCTGCAGCACTCCTGTAAACATGACTCAGAGCTCCATTTACTCGTTCTGGAAAGCCCTGGAAGGATCTGCCACAGAAGACCAAAGGGTCCCCTTGGGACCTGGGGGAATACCTGCGCCTGCCTTCCGAAGGGTGGGACTAATTTATGCAGAACTCTATGAGGCCAGCCCCCTGGGGCTTCATCAGAAGGGGATCAACTCTGTGGTTTTCCCCTCCAGTGGCTTTCAATGACGCCATAAAATACCTGATCAATTTAAGTAAGACGTCAGCTACGGAAGTAGTCAATTTCTCTGATTTCTCAAGGGCCCTGGCCCCAAGAGACTGCCTCGATATTTTCTACTCCTTCAAGAATGTGACTTCAGAAAGATGTTTGCCAAGGAGGCCCAAGTACAGCAAGCGATCGGGTTGCCTTTGGTCCCCTGGGAAGGAGATAGCACTGGGGAGGGGTGTTGATGCCTTCTGCTGATCTCTTGATGAACTCCCAGTGACACAGGCAAGCAGCTGAGGCCTCAGACACATTTTATTCATATACTCATTTTTAAAGCTAGCATGCATGGGAGTTGTGTGCATGAACTCTGGTTCCCAGTTCTGCCACTCAGCGGCTGTGTGATATTGGGGCAGGTTCCTTAACCTCTCTGGTCTTCAGCTTTCTCCTCTGTAAAATGAGTTTAGTAAGAACACCTTCCCCCTAGGATTTCAGATGTGGGTTAAATGACACAATCCACGTATGGTGCTTAGCAGAGTACAGAGCTTTGCACACGGTTCTCATGAAGTGTTCACGAATTCGTATCATAATCGTTACGGTAAATCACAAGGCAAGGCGTAGCCTGGAGAGAATGCACTGTATTTGTGAAGGACCAAATACAGAGTTGGAGACTGAAGAACACTGTAGTAATCGTGCTTCTTAAGGTTTCAAAGGAGACACTGCAGCTAAGAAATTCCACCAGAATAAAGGCAGTCCTTTTCCCAGTGGGGAAACCCCGGCCCCCAGAAAAGCTGCCAGGCCTCAGCATGGTTTTGCAAGAAAACTAAGTGATGACAGAGGTTGGAAAGGGAGGGGGATAGGGTCATACTCAAAGAAAGCACAGTTTCTGGAACATTTCAACAAGCAGGAAATGGCAGAGCAGAGCCACTCAGAATGCTGGGGGCTGCCTAGCCAGGCTCCCAGCCCCTCTTTTCTCCCCTACCCCCAGGACCAATCCTGACCCCACTGATGCTGGAAGGTGCCAGGCACTTCCCAGGCTCCCTGAGTGATGAGTCTAGAAGCCCCTCTCCAAGGGTGGGGTTTGGATGCCTGCCAGGCTGGGTTTGTCACTAACCTTGCACAGGTAACTCGGTCTCATTCCATTTTCTCACGTGTAACATGGAGACACTAACATTTTTACATATCTTACTGATTTAACAGATACGAGTTCTTACCATGTACCAGGCATATTATAACTTTTGGCAAATGTTAACATGTTAAATTCTCACAATAACCCCACGAGGAAGGCTTTATTGTTATCAACTTTACAGACAAGGAAAAATGGGGCACAGAGAGGTTAATTAACTTGTACATTATCACACAGCTAATAAGTAGGAGTCAGGATTTAAACCCAGGCAGTCTGGCTCCGGAGTCTGTCCCACTAACCGCTCTGTACAGCCCAGTTCTTAGCCAGGTGCTGGCAATCCCTGGGCTTCTGTGCATGACTCTGGGATCTGAACCTCAAAGGCCCAAACAATCCCCACAACCATGACCTGCCTTCACCAGTAAAAAAGAAGCCAGCCCTTACTGTAAGCTCTCTGTGTTCCAACCACCATACCGAGTGCTCAATTCCTACCACTTCAACCGACCTCCCCTTGAAGGCATTGTTATCATTATTCCCATTCTCTGGACAGGGAAATTGAGGCGTGGGTCTGAGTGTTCAACAGCAAAGCTTGTCTCCCACAGAGCAGGCAGAAACTAGTGCTCAAGACCCGAGTTCAGACCCCACCCCCCTGCCCTGCCCCAGCCCCGTGCTTCATGCCTGCTGCCTTGAGCAGGGAAACTAAACCGTCTAAGCCTCTCTTTTCCGATCTGCATAGCAGGGATGGTTAACACTAGGACTTACGCCTCTATCTGTGATGAGGGTTAAGAAATAATGCTTTGGAGTCACTCAGCACAGTGTGTGATGATAACTGCACACAGAATGCATACTTATTTGTATTTACACTGTTTTGTGTTTGTAGGTCCTCTTTCCTGGGATTTAACCAGGCATCTGGAAGTCCTCCACTCCTTATCCTCCCACTCACACTTCTTTAGTCCCAGGGCAGGTCCCTCCTTGTCCCCATGACCCTTACCAGCCACTGTGGAGCCCAGCCCTCACTGGGACCTTGTTTGCAAGAGCCCTCTGCTCTCACATTCCCGTGGCTTCTCACTTCCCTTTCCGTGTTGTTGTTCTTGCCCACCTTGATCTTACCAGCAGGCTGGCAGCCTGGGGTCAGCCTGCAGGGGTGGGGGTGAGGGGCTGTGGGAGGGGTGGATCCACTTTGCCCTGCTCTCATGGAAGATGCCAGTGCCCACACTGGCACAGACAGAGGTGTTTACCCACAGTGGGGATGACTCTGGGTGGGGGGTGCAGTCCCCCTCTGGTGCCTGGGCCCCAGGACCTATGATTTGGTTTATAGTATGGTTCCCAAGTCACATTAGTTGCCTTGGAACAGAGTAAAGATATTAACAGTAGTCAAAGAAAGAGTAAAGATTTGCAGTTTTCCTAACACACTATAGTCAATCCGAACAATGGCATTTACAGGTAGCCTTCCCGGTGCTAGACATTTCCCATGTAAGAGCTCACCTCATCCTCCAAATAATCCCACTGTTGTCTTTATTTTACAGATGGAGAAACTGAGGCACGGAGCTTCTGTCACTTGCCCGAGGTCACACAGCTTGTAGGTGGTAGAGCTAGTCTGACTCCCAAGCCCATGTTCACGTCCTCCTTCGACCCTCACAGGAACCCCAAAAGGCAGGCTCCCATATCCCCATCTTACCGATGAGGAAGCAGCAAGCAAGTGAAATTAACTCTCTTGCCTTCAAGTCACTTGGCTCCTTCTACCTCCAATCCTACCCTGGCTGGGGGAAATGCCACGATTCATTCATTCCCATGTACTGTTCCCTGAGCGCCAGCAGCAGGCAGGTCAGGGTGAGGGGCTGGAACCAGCAGTGAGCTGGCCGGACTGGGCCCTGCCCGCCCAGGCTGCACGGGGAAGGACATGAAGCAGCTATTGGTTGCAGTCGTGATCACATAATGGAAAACGGAGGGGTCCAGGAGAAAAACGAGAAGCTTAACCCTAACTCTAAGTCCTAATTGAGGCTCCAACAGCCGGCCTTTCATGTTCCTTGGTAGGATACCAGAGAGATGTATGATGTCGAGGAGACAACGATGCTGATTTCATTTAGCTGGACCCTGGGAAGCTTGCTGAAGGGTGGCAGAGAGAACTACTGATGATGTATATCCCAACACAGCCTAGATCCTGGCTGCATAACCCAGGGCAAGTCTCCCCATTCTCTCTGGGCTTCCGCCTCCCCATCTCTGACATGGGGAGAACAGGACGTATGCATTTGGGTTTTGTGGGGAAAACAGGATGTATGCATTTGGGTTTTGTGGGGAACAAGGCAGACCATGCACATGAACCTGTTCTGGCTACTCTAGAGGCCTGTTGGAATAGGGACACATGCCTAGGGAATGTGGGATGTGTGATGCTGACAGAGACTATGAATTTCTAGAAGATGTGGACATCGGTCAACCATCTGAAATGCTACAGAAACATCACAGACGGTCAACGCCCCCAGCACCTCTTCAGGAACAAGGGCCAATGTGTTGAGACAACACCCAAGCCAGGCATGCAGAACAGGGTTCATCTCAGGCACAAACTCTGATTCGTTTATACGGCCGCTGGAGTGTGGTGTGGAGGATTCTGAGGCCAGGCCTCAGCTTGGCCAGGCAAGTGGAACACAGCACCCTTGAAAGAAATAGTTCTGAAAGCAACTGGTAAGGCGGAATAGGGCCCGGGTAAAGGCTCAGATAAATGTGGTTTTAAGTCGTGGCTGTACCTCCCATCAGCTGTGTGACCTTGGATAAACTGCCTTTCCTCCAACGTCAGTTTTTCTCCTC
>RCUC01044656.1:0-24527 GCA_003697995.1 Taxidea taxus jeffersonii | reverse complement strand
AGTTTGGCACTGCCTGGCTCAAACGGATTTTTACACAAATAAAGCTCTTAAGATTGTTAATATGCTTTAGTTTATCTTTTAACAATTTATCTATGTGCCCTTTTTCTCAAAACCAAGATAGTCACCCAACAATAAATCTTGCTACCCCCTTCACAATAAATTTCCTAACCACATCTGCAGTTGAGCTTTACATAAGTGTTAGGAGGGACAGACTGACATTTTGAACACTTTAAGGTAGACAGTGTGCCGAATTTACTGAGATAAAGATTTCACCAATTATATAGGATCAGTTAATGGAAAAAAAAAAACCATGTTATCAAATTCTAGGAATGGGGATAGCAATAGCTATTTCATTTAAGTTGTGAGGATTAAATGAGTTAATATATTAGTAGTATTTAAAAGAACAACATGTTACATAGAAAAGCAGTTAATACCTATTAGGTATTTTTAATCATTGTTTTTGTATTATGGCTCTTTTTGAGTTCCTTAGTATCTTGTACAGGCAAACAAATCAGCTTTGATGAAGTAGTTTGCAGAAACATAAAGATAGATAGATAGATAGATAGATATAGATATAGAAGTGCAGCAAAATGATCCTATAGGATCATGCAGGATCCTATGCAGGCAGGGTGGCTTTATAAGGAAAATAGAGGACAAATACATCAGTCTTGAGAGGGGACAGCAGCTAAATGCTCCACTTGACTGGAGAAGTATGAAGCATAAAAAGACACATAAAACAGATTTAAAAACAAATATAGTAGCAGTAAAAGCAATAACAATGAAAACACCACAAAACAAAATAATGCAAGTAAGAGCTATATTGTCAGTGAATATATAGGAAATAGTTGAGGAATTCTAAGTGTGGAGTTACATTGAGGTTTTGAGCTTAAGTACTAAAAAAGGGTCATTTTTTTAAAATTATGCACCCAGAGATTGATTTTAGAGGAACAATGAATTGTACGTGGTGGTATACTGATTAGAAGGGTGCCTTCCAACCATGAAACTTAAGGAGGAGATTTCTATGGGAAGGTACAGATGCAAGTTAAACTGTTTTTCTAAACTGTAAGGAAAGGAATGGGCCATGGGGCAGGAATTTTGGCAGTGAAAAGGAAATAAAACTATTACCCCAGCCATGATTTTATTTAATCCTAATAAAGTCTCTTGCAATACTTTTCTAAATCTGTCTCCCATACTCTAGACTCTTCTCATTTGAATCTGTCCTAAACATTTCATCTTAGGTATCTTTTCAATATGATGATCAAATAGTAATACTCCCTTTCTCAAACATACTGGTGACTTCATTGTGATGTTTAAATTATGTAAAAATTTTCAGCCTAGTCTTCAGGGTCCTCCAACATATAAAGTAAAATTACTTCCCATTTACTCTCTGACTGTTCCCCAAAGTATATTCTGTGCTGTTGCAAAATTATCATATTTACTATTTTGCAAATATGCCTGAATTTTCAAGCTTCTATATACTTTCATGGTCTTTCTTCCCCTTAGTTCAGAATAAGATTTCCACATCCATATTTTGCTTTCTTATATACTCCCACACCATACCAAGAGCTGCCTTCTTCATCAAGCCTTTCCTGATTGCTATGGACTGAAATGTGTTCTGCACGTATTCACATGTAGAAGCCCTGATCTCCAACGTGACTGTATTTGAGATAGGGTTTTTTTTAGGAGGTAACAAAGGTTAAATGAGGTCATATGGCAGAACTCTAATCCAATAAGACTCCTAGCCTTAGATATATATATAGAGAGAGAGAGAGAGATTTTTGCAAGCACTCAGAGGAAAGGCCATGTGAGTTCAAAGAGGCCATCAGCAAACAAGGAAGAGAGACCTCATCAGAAAGTTGGTTTGGCTGGAAAATGAATCTTGGACTTTTCAGTCCCAAGAACTGTGAGAAAATACTGTTTTTGCTGTTTAAGCCCTGCCCCCTCATCTGACTTAACTAATACATTGATCCAAAATGAAATATCATCATTCACTTTTTTGGTCCATGTACAGAATTCATTTTTGCTAAACTGTGTAATTATTATAGTCTGAAGAGCATTGTATCTACTGTCATAGCTGTCTTATGGGATAAAAATCATGGAGGGGAAGAAATATAAAATTTGTTTTTGTATACTCCATCTCCATTATATACTGCACATTCATTATTTAATGATTATATTGAAGTTATAAAAATTCTATGACTCTAACCAAGTCAGGTCCTATTAATAAAATTACTAAATATGTATGAATTGATGAAGCAATCTTCTCTCTCAGAAGTTAAGAGTGAATGCTGGAGCCTAATATTCTAAAAGTACTATCTTTTATGTAAAATCTTCACCCTGCATACCATATAGACACATCTGAAGATCTATATGGATATTAAATACAACTGCCAACTAATGTATATGAAACTGTATTAACTGGAAAAGTCACTCTCTTCCTGGAGCACATTTCACAGTTCTACAAATAAAAGGAGTGGAATGTGATCCCCAAGGCTCTGGATCATTTTCACCTTTGGGTCTGTAGGTTTGCGATGAACAGACAGTTTGTGGTGTTTTCACTGTAGCACTTTCTTACAGCTACCGTCTTAACCAAGGGGGTGGCAAGGGCCCTTTAATTTGCCACTGTTTGGATTCTGATTAGAAATCATTTGCAAGGCTGTGTGATTACATGAACAAGTAAATACAGGAATCTTCAAGGGGCACCTGGGCGGCTCAGTTGGTAAAGCAAACAACTCTTCATTTCTGCTCGTGTTGTGATCTCAGGGCTGTGAGATCAAGCCCCACGTTGGGCGTCATGCCCAGTGAGCAGTCTGCTTGAGGTTCTCTCTCCCCTCCCCCCCACTCACATGTGGTCACTCTTTCTCTCTCTCTCTAAAGCAAATAAATAAATCTTAAGACAAAAAGAATCTTCAGAGTACATTAATCATACTCGTGGTGTTAGCTAATGCTTTGCTATATATAGCAAATATATAATATTTAATATACCGTTTGCCTTCACTACGATCCTATTGTGTTGGTACTAGAACCCTAATACCTTCAGAGTACTCTCATTCACAGATGAGACCAATGAAGTACAGAGCAATGGAGTTAAATTTCTCAAGATTTTGTTATCGAGATATACATATACATATACAATATTATGTGATCATTGTACCTTATACATTATATGTTTTATTATATAAACTATCATTATAACATTAATATAGTATATATTTGTGTATTACATAGTTATGTATTATATTACTACGATATGGGATATATACTTATAAACATTACATAATATGAAATGTAATAATAATATATAATAGTATGATATAATATAATGTGATACATATATATGTAGATAAAGAAGGGATGGGGACCCTAAAACCTGTGCTGTTTTTCAATATCCTGTACAGACTAAAGCTTTAAAACAGCATTTATTTTTTATTTAAAAATTATAAAGAAATTAGAGGAGAAATGATCATTTGAAATCAGATATTATTATAAGCTACTATTGACGTCTATAATGAGAAATACAAAGAAAAATACACATAAAATGTCTCTTGCTATGCTGTGTATTAAAATCTCTTATCTTATGTTAACTCTTTTCATTTTGGCTTTTTGATATGTATTGTATATTTCCCCACAAGGAATAAACTGAATTCCACATATCTTTAATTTAATCTTGAAGCCTGACATATTATATTGAATTTCATTTGCTTCTAAGTAAGGTACAGTATGAGTTTGGCCCATCAAATTATGAAATTCAGGGGTTTTTTTTCTTCCAGATAATGGAAAATTTTTAAATGACATTTCGGTTCACTATATTACATTTGGTAGTGTGTCACAGATAAGAGTAGAAGAACGAAAATCTGAAGCATTTACATTTTTTAAAACCAAGTCCACTGTTTAATCTCTGTAACCTCTAAGGGTTTTTTCTTTCTTGTTTTTTCTTTTTGGCTAAAATTCAAAAAAAAAAATCCTTAAGCTTTTTCTGCACACATTAAGTTGACTATTTTAAGGTGATAAGCATTTCATATATTAGACATTTGGCATAGCTAAAAGCCAACATTTTGAAAAAAATGGACTGAGGGGTTTGCCTACCAATTAAAATTTATTGCATTGAATTTAATGCCAAAAGTTGAGATGTAATTAGCTCAGAGCATGAAGCTGTGAGAGAAACCTGTCAATACCAACCCCCTCCTTCCTCCTACCTCCACTGCAGTTATGTTCTGATCTCTCATTTTTCACTTCTTTGCAACTTCCCACACTTTCCTACTTACCATGCAAGATCCACATCTATTAAATTCACCCATGCATCTTCCAACTTCTCAGTCCTTCCTTTAACTAATTACTCCACTCTGCCCAGCAATTCTTCATGGACTACCAGCCACATGGGGGGACGATGGTAGAAAATCTCCCCTGCCTGCCGTTGGTGCCATATAGGCCTCCATCCACAGAATTAGAGAACTCTTGATGGTCACATGGATTTCTGACAATTCTCCATTTCATAAATGCTGGCAATCCACATTTAGTTTATCTCAGTCTCTAAAACTTTGGAAATACAGAGGTATGCAAAAGCTTAGTATTCTGAGGACAGACAACAGTTATGGTCTGTCAGCATCACCACACAGGTGTCCTTTCTCAGGGAGCCCAGAAAGAGAAATTCCCCTGACCAGCCTCACCCAGCCTGCCTTGTCTCTTGCCCACATCTCGCACTCCAGTTGGCCATCCCTCAGTTCCTCACACTATTGCCACACGTGTCTTGCGGAAACTCCCCTTCACATATGCTGATCTCCAGCTCTAGAACTTCATGCTCTATTATTACCTGTAAAATATAGTTAAAACCAATAAAGCTGATGCTCAGATCTTTCTCTTGATCAAGTCACAAGTAATTTGCTAAACTACTATTATTTGCCTGCAAGAAATCTGGGTACTTCTGAACTTGTCTTTCAGCAAACATTGAAACAATGTTACATATTTTTCCAGGACTTCAAAATTGTTCTTCCTTAAATAACCTTTCTCCTTGTCTACACCTACCCTTCCTTTAAAACCAAACCAGTTCCCACTTTGCAGTGAAGGTTATGACCATCAATTTTAGTGATATCTTCCTTGTCAAACTCCTATATGCTTATTGTCTGCCTTGTCATTTGGCTTTTAGTAATGCTATCTCATAATACTGATTTGTATATATGTATTTTCTCTTATGGGCTATAAACGTGTTGGGGTTAGAGACTATTCTCAATAAATTTATGTCAATTGTGATAGAGAAATTAAGGTAATTCGAGGATATATACAATCAAGGAATTTGGGGGTTAGCTTCAAAATAACCAGTCAGTCAACTAACTAATATTTATTGCCTACTTTGTTATGAAGCTTGTTACTCTGCAGAGATTTTTAAAAATGCATAGATAGTAGTCTTTGCTTTCTTCTCAGGAGATTAACAGTCTAATCTCAATAACATACATTAGTATAAAATACTTCAAACAAATGCAACTGATCATAAGATGCTGTAAAGAAAGAATACTGTACCTTGCACTATGTGCCTTTAGTATATAGCACATACCAATGTCTCTGTCCAGGTAGGTGTCTCTTTGAGATACAAGCAATCTGAAACATTTAAATGAAGGAGAAAGGAAATTATGATCTTTTTGAGACATTTCTTCGATGAATGATCCATGCAGACTGTTGGAGATACTGCCAGGTGCCCAGAAATAAAATATTAAATCTTACATCCTAGGGGAGTACACCCATGCCAATAAACTCCATTGTTTTAATATTAGATTAAATTTTACTTAATACAATGCCTTTAGAATCTATGCTCATTAATATGTCCAAGACTCTGCATTGGCAAGGTCCTGCACCTGTTTCAGTGTATAAGCCATCTCCTTCCTTACCAGATTCTATAGATCGAGACGATTGTGGTACATCCATGAAGGTAATACAGTGTGAAGAGTGGGGAGGATATAGCCGGGAATTAAGCGCTGTCCTTTCATGAAGTTACTGTCGAAATGTAACTGTTGAAGGAGAGTGGTACGTGTCTTTCCCTATAGCAAGGAGGATTTGAGAACTTTGGGAGTTCAGAGTTTTCATTTGTACGTTTCTCTTGCTACTTTCCCCATACCATGATTTAGGGTCCCACTATTGATCCATCAAGGCCCCTAATACCGTCAGCATAGAGGCCTGGTGACCTTGTATGGCAGTCGGTACTGAAGTTCTGTAACAGTTTTGGTCAGGTTCTGAGCCTGGGGCTTCTGCATAACTTCCCTGCGGCTACACGTAAACAACAAGCTGCCATGGAAGACTTCTGGTTTTCCTCTTTTGCTTCCTGTTTCCTTCTGGGTGCAGGGAGGTTTTAAAATGTCAATTTTTTTCTTTTCTCTTTGTGTTCTTTCTACATGAGATGCACCTCGCCCCACTGCCCGGTGATATCATCACCATATGAAATAAGCGCCGCAGCCATTTCTTTCCACTCTTGCCTCCAACCGTGCTTCGCCCCGTGTCATCAACAGTTTGAGCAATTACTGACACTATCAAATGACATATTAACATTGCCTCCTTTTTTTGTGGCAAGTCATACACTAGCTAATGCTCATCAACTGTTTGGGCAACTCAATTGCAAAATTCCACTTTGGGATTCCCATCCTATCCCGTTAAGGTCATTCTTGATACTCATTATCTTATCAGTGAGGGTTCCAGCAGAAAGTACATGTTAACACCAGATTAGTGATTGACAACAGTTTAATGCAGTGACTCTATCAAAGAAGTGTAAAGGGGGTTGAGAGAAACCAATAACACAAAGCATCCCGAGGCTAGCAACAGGAGAAGCTGTTACCTAGGACTGAATGGGCAAATAGAGGAATACTCACTTGACTTCAGCAAGACCCAAGGGGGCCATCTGATGGGAGCCGTGGGATTTGGTTTGGCATTAAGGCAACTGTTAGAAGTAAATACCCTGATCCCTCTTTCCCAATGCACTCCAACCTCTGCCTGTTTGTTCCTGTGGCCAAATCCTACAGAAACCATGGGGCAAGGAAGCTGTACTAATGTGGTCCATAAAACCCAATCTTTTGATTCACAGAGAAGGTCAGAGAAGGTTGAATGGTAGCTGCGTGGGAGAATGAGGGAAAAAAATGTACATCAGAATTTTGTACACAAATGGAACCCTGATGTCTTCTTCTAAAATAACTTTCAGTAGTCATTTAGCTATACAATAGTTAGAATATATTTTTGTCCTTCTAAGGTTAAACTCTAACTCTGTGACCTACTAAGTGGATAAAAGTGTTACTTTTTGTAAAAAGGAATTCTCAACCAAGGTAAATTCTGCACTTGTAGAGTGTAAATTGCAGTATAAATTGTGCGCTGAAGAGAAATCTCCAGGATCATAAGTAGCTTACTAAATAATTGAGAAGCAATGAAAAAAAAATAAAATTGTATTAAGACTGGATTCCGCATTTAAGGATCATGCCATTTACACAGCAAAATGATGTAGAATAATGTTTCTCTGATATAAACAACACCCTTTGACAGTGAATGACTATAAGGTACTTAAAGTTATGAGAGCCCAGATGCCAAGGAGTTCAGATCTGGACCTCATTCACCGTAGCAGCTCTAGGGAGCCCATCCAAGTGGGCCTGTGATTAAAGCTGAGAAGGGTGAAGTGCCAGGAAGAGAAGAGTAAAAACTGGGGACAACCCATTCACTAAGGACTGGATTAATTTCTGTCCTACTTAGGTGGAAGATGCCAGCCCTCGGTGCTAACCCTTCTGATTATTACATAATGTGATAACAGCCTTTGGTTGGTTATGGCAATATAGGCTGTGGATTCATCAGTATATGTTTAGAAAATCAAGTGCAAAGAAAGTAGAAATGGGCCATTCACAATACACCCTAGCTGAGATGCTAGGAAAGGAAGTCATTAATGTCACTACTCTATAAAAAATGTAAAATTTCAAAACAAGTGCCAAAAAGAAGACATTTCTTCCCTCCATTTCCATAAAGTAGTATGTGTTTTCTGATAATTTTTAAAATGTTCGAATTTCTGAGAGGCTTATTCCCAGAGCCAGTCTACATAGATTTGTGTCTCAGCTTCAACACTGACAAATGGGTGCCATTGGAGCCATCGTTTAACAGGTCAGCACCTCAGTTTATTGACCTGGCGTGGGGGTAATAATAGCCCTGCCCAAGAGTGTCATCTTGTGAATAATGTGAGTGTGAAAGGGCCTAGGTGAGATGAGAACCCACGAAAGAACAAGTACTGTCTGTGTTAGCAATTTTTACTATGATATACAAGTGCAGTAGATTCAAAAGCGAACAAATACGGGTCTGTGACTATAACTTAGGATAAAAGGAGGCAAACAAAAGGGCAAAATGCAGCAGTAATATTTACTGAAGTCTATACTTATTTCTATTGGAAAACAGTAAACATCTATAAATGACATGAAGAAAAACTGTATGAGTGACATGAAACAATATACTTTAAAGGTTAGTAGTGGATAATAATTCCGGTATCTATTCTGAAAATTAAAACAAATTCCAAACATATCAGTTAATGCTAATGGGTAACAACTGACAAAGGCTCAGAAAAAAGAAAAAGAAAAATGCTTAATACCATTACCTATGGGACAGGGGAACACTACTTAAAAGAAGTTAAATAGGGGTACCTGGGTGGCTTAGTGGGTTAAAGCCTCTGCCTTCCGCTCAGGTCATGATGTCAGGGTCCTGGGCTCCAGCCCCACATCCCACATCCATGGCTTTCTGCTCAGCAGGGAGCCTGCTTCCCTTCCTCTCTGCCTGCCTCTCCGCCTACTTGTGATCTCTGTCTGTCAAATGAATAAATAAAATCTCAAAAAAAAAAAAAAAGAAGTTAAATAGCCTAAATATCTTAATCAGTAGGGAATTAAGTAAAAGTAAGGAATCTAAATTTTTATCTTAAGAAATTAGGAGAACAATTTAAAAAACAAAGGGAAACTATGAATACAAAGTTAGTACAGATATAGCCGATGTAAACTGCAATATAAAACAAAAGCTCTTTGAAAAACTAAATCTGAAATGTGATACTTTGAAAATATTACTAAGGTAGATTAACTCCATGCAAACATTACTAAGGCACAAGGACAGGAACATTAACGACAAGATCAGAAATTAAATAGGAATCAGAAGAATAAATATAGAAAAAAAAGTAGGCTGATTATGGGCAAATACTTCAGTGAACTGGATGGTAGCAAATCTGAAAATTTAGGAAAAAATATGATTTCTTAGCAAAATATAAGTTACCAAAATCGAATCAAGAAAATAGGAGAAGGTGGTAATTCACTTACTATTGACAAAATCAAGAACGTGTTTTTATAGCCCTGTCATTGAAAAGGACATGAGGAACAAATGGAGTCACAAATGAGTCTTTTTCCTGTCTCTTAAAGAACAGGTAATTCCATGGAAAAATGAAAAACTAATCTCTTTTGTGAATATAACATATCCAAAACGTAACAAAAGTAACACCAAAAACTAATCTGACTTAATTAAGAATAGAAATGCAGATATAACAAATAAATATTAGTAAAAAGATCTAAGAAGTACAAAAATATATTATGCAGCGACCACATTGGGTCTGCAAAACTGGTACAATGCCAGGAATTGTTTAGCGCATTTTACCACAGCAACACATTCAAGAATAAAAACCATCAGATGACATTAATAGATACTAAAAAGTGCTTTATAAAAATTCTGTGGTTATTAATAAAAACGCTGCACAGAACAGGAAAAGTTTTGCTTGGGAAATTAATAGAATTCTCACAATACTTTCTTGCTACAGAGACTTGCATTTCATTAGATAAAATAAATGTTGTTTCTGGAAATAAAGGCACTTGATTACAAAAGACCCCTGGAGCTTTTAACTTTATCTCAGTTTCACTTTAAAATATTAAAGATGGAGTGTGAATTAAACATTGAGAGGTAAGATTTAAATATTAACTTGAAGACAACCAGAGTTATGCTTAAAGGAGAATGAGAATCAACATCTTGGAAGTGCTTGGGGGGAGCTTAACCCACACTCTCCAGTTTACTTCAAGACAGTATTTTCCCCAAGTAAGTTCAGGTTATTGCAGTCAGTTCTGAAAAAGACAGTACAAGAAGCAAAGTGTTTCCAAAGGAATAGAAATAGCTCTGAGTTTTCTTCACTGCCCACTTTAGGATATTGTATCACTAGATCTAGGCTGGACAAAGGCAATGGTGGCCATTTATTATCAGAGAATGTTCCCCTGAATTGGACTAGAGGTTGCGTTTTGAATACAAATGATGGAATAAAAAACAAGCAAGCAAGCAAACAGAACATTAAAGAAATTTTGTTCTAATTTGTTATTGTATACTCTGCTAATTAAGGAAAATCATGTGTTACTTCATTTGTGCCCTTGTACCTGGAAATCTATAAAGGGGGACTGTTTCGTTGTTAATGCAGTTTAAGATGTTTTTTAGAGCATCTGTAAGCCTTGTCAGATGAATTTACAGTGCTTTGATATCATTAACTGTGCTCACTTTTAATTGGCATTTGCACATCCATGTGCTGCAGTATGTTAAAACCTATTTATAATCATAGAAAATTCCTGAATTAAAAAACGAAAATGTGAACTCATCTGCTTTCTCATGAGATAAAGGAAAACACATTGACTAAACTGTGCAGATTCTATATCTAACATTATTCTGATAAATTGAGAGCAGAATATCACCTTTCCCATTTAAATGGAATTCGATCTTTCTGAAAATTTGATTTGTAAAATGTCAACTTCCTAATTATATATGAACTATTAGCATTGTCCAGCTCAGTGTGAAATCACTATCTGCTCCTGAAAATAATTACCTAGTGGCACCAATCTTATGTTTATAGCTTAATAAATTAAACAGAGGACTATGAAAGCAAATTTTACAAGAAGAGAAATTGTAATCTTTGGGTTCTGTAATCTTCACTTCACAATGACTATCACTTATGGACTTGTACTCAGTGTAGAAACACTGTCCCTTCTCAGGAGAAAGTTACTATCTAGAGCAGGATACAGATATAAAAATCAAAATTAAATGGAATAGGCACAGAATTCTTCTTTCTTATTGCTTGCCCCCCCCCCATTGCTTCCCTTCAAGGACTCCACTTACAAAGTTAAACTGCTTAAAGCTCCACAATTCAATGATGCTCTGTTCATTTGTTTGTTTTCGTCCCTGTGTGTTCATTTTGGGTGGTTTCTACTCTGAGTCTCCAAGTTCATTAATCTTCTCTTTTGCAATGTCTAATCTGCTGTTCATCCAACCTAATGTGTCTTTCACCTAAGATATTGTAGTGTTCATCTCTAGCAGTTTGATTTGAGTCTTTTTTTTAAATCTTTGATGCTCTGCTTTACATACTGAAACTTTCCTCTAGTTCTTTCGTATATATTATATTTTAAATAACTTTGATGCCCTCGCCTCTTAATTCTTACATCATTGCTCTTATGTACTGGTTTCAAATTATTAATTGTTCTCCCCATAGTCATAGTTCCCACTCCTTTGCATTCATAGTAATTTTCAACTACATGTCAAACTTTGTATATTTTACCTTGTTGGGTATTGGGTATTTTTGTATCCCTATAGGCATCTTGAACTCTTTTCTGAGATACAGTTAACTTGCTTGGACACAGAGTAATTCTTCAGTATGTTGCTTTTAAGATTGTTAGTCAGGACTATAGTAGCACATAGTCTAGGGCTAATTATATCCTGGGTTGCCAAATTTAAATAGAAGTATCATACACCCAGTTGGATTTTAAGACAAGCAACAAGTAATGTTACAGTATAAGGATATTCCATACCACATTGGGATATATTTATGTATTTATTAAGTTTTCTTGAAGATTCAATTCATTCACTTATTTGTTAAATCCTAATGAATCTCAAATGTTCTATTACGGATTTGGGAGGTTGAAAAAAAAAGAATAATGGAGTAGAATATACTGTCTTATTCTGTGAGGAGCTTATAATCTATGTAGGAGTCACACAAGAAGCAACAACAAAATATTGAACAAGTATTAGCACTGTTTTAGAATTTTAGTCCAGTGCTCCAAAAAAGTAAGCAACAAATGTTTATAAATGTAAAAAATGATGACTTTACAGAGGGTGTTGTTTTAAGGAACATTATTCAAACTTTTTCAAGTTTAACCTGCTTAAAGAATGCATACCACAGTGCACTGCACAAGGTGGATTTTAAATGAATTAATGATGACATTTGCCCCAGGCAACTTGTAAAAGCTCAGCCTTGCACGCATGTGCTTTGGTGGTATGAGATGGTCTCCTAAAACCCATTACTATTCCACGAATAAAATGTGCAATAGGATCCACCTGTATCATTAATATTGGAGCAGGAATTTCTCCAACACTGTTATCATTTCATATTCTTAAGAAAATTTAAGAGCAATAATAATTAAAAAATCCATTACTGAATTTCCAAGTATTTTTACCTCAAGCAAAAGAAATTGAATAGTAATTGTACTGTATGTATCACCTGTTAATTTTGCTTTTTGGCCATTTTGTCAAATAGGGATAAGTTAAAGGAAAATTATTTATTCAAAACTGTATTAAATAAGTACAAGGAGAAGAATAAGATCTATGTGTTATTTATACTCCAGTGGCTTATTTAACTTTGAATGAACACCAAATATTTATGATCTGCTGAAATTAATGGTGGTCTTTTTAAAATGCAACTTAAAATTACACAGAGGAAAAAAACCCGTAAATTTAACAAATGTTCTGCATTTAATAATAAAGTTATATAAATTGAGTATCCATCAAATGAGTTGGGGATTATGATTTGATGTAGGATATATCCAAATCTAAATTAATTTGACTTTAAACAATGGTGCTCTCCTTAAGGCAACTACCAGCAATTTAAACAGTTAGGTTTTTGAATATTTCAGAGCCAGATCTTTTTCTAATCAGAAAGTTTAAAAGACTAATTCTGCAGTTGGAATTTTATTTCATTTATTAGGAAAAAAATATCTGGTTTGAGAAGTTTGAATGATCAGATTCTTTGAAAACACCTTCATGGTACAGTTAGCTGCCAGATTTCCAAGGAGAGAGTGCTCTATGGGGGGCAGTCACAGAAAATGTGAATGAAGAAGTGCTTGTGTCTTACAGATAACTACAGTAGCTGAAATCATATTAGATGAAAATTTTTCTAGCACTTTAAATATGGACCTAAAATATTTCCCTGCAAGCATTTGAGACTTTGATTTCCAGAAAATACAAACGAATGATAACCCCCAAATACAAAGTTTCATTGCCATCTCTTCTACACACTGAAACTCATTACACATCATGGTATTTCATATATGTAAGTGCCCTGGTTTTAAATGTGTATGTTATGTTTATGAAAAAAAAACAGGAAAAAAATGAAAGTATTATGCACAAAAGGAACACTTAATATTCCAAATCCTAATTAACATTCCAAAGGTTCAAAACTATGATCCTTTCATTTGTCTCCTTTATATTATTTCCCTATTTACATAAATTGGATGTTATTTTTCAAACATAAATCTTTATGTTCTTTTATGGAATACCCCATTTTCACACACCCCTTTGTTATTCCAGACAAAAAACTTCTAAATGCACAGTGATCTACGTAAAGAAAATTCTGCAACTCGCTTTGTTTCTAAAAATTTTGATATTTAACCCCCGACATAAAACCATTTCATTTAGGGGCGCCTGGGTGGCTCAGTGGGTTAAAGCCTCTGCCTTCGGCTCGGGTCATGATCCCAGGGTCCTGGGATCGAGCCCCGCGTCCGGCTCTCTGCTTGGCGGGGAGCCTGCTTCCCTTCCTCTCTCTCTGCCTGCTTCTCTGCCTGCTTGTGATCTCTGTCAAATAAATAAATTAAAAAAAAAAAAAAACAAAAAAACCATTTCATTTAGTATGTGGCCCGTAGCAATAGCTAGTAACTTACTAGTCGTCTCAGAGAGAAGATGAAAAGCTCCCAGCTGTGTTGTAAGCTAACGCAGTAATGTCTAGAGATGGGTATGTAGAATTGCTTTCTGATTCTGGGATGGTGAATCTACAGGAGAGATTCCCCCATTATATAACCTTAGTCTACAAAGCTCCTACATATTGCAACATTTGCATAATTGCAAGATGTAATTAAGGGGTTTGTGGTATACCTTCCTCATAATGATAAGGTGGTACAGGTTGTTTTTTTTCTTTGAATTAAGAATTCATCCCCTAATGTTTTCTAAATGAATCTCCCTAATATTTTGGAGCACATATTTTAATGTTGAAATGGATCAAAGTGTTTTTGATTATCTATAATGTTTCTTATATCTGATACTTTATGAAGCTTCTTTTAACAATCCTTAGAAGCCTAGTTTTATAATCTATCAATTACATTTCAGTGTCTTTATGCAGCTGTCACTTTACACAGAAGATTTAGAATTAAAAACATGTTTGCTTTAAAATGAGAACTATAGGTAAAAATAAATATTAAAAATATGTTGAACACCTTATCATTAACAGTTGATAGTACCTTGTTAAGTTAAAAGCAATATTGATAGGAATGCATATATATGCTTATAATAGTGTATTAATAAAATAGAATATTACACAGTCTTAAAAATTTTAAGCAATAATAATTTCATGGAAAAAATGTTGACAGTACAATATGTAGTGGAAAAAAACACTGCTTAAAAGCAAATGTAATAATTATTTAATTCAGAGGGTGAAAAATAGTAATTTTACGTGAAAAAGATGGGCAGAAATCCCCTTACCCAAGCGTTCTGCTATAATGAGACTAATCAGTGTGCCACCTTTAGAAGGCAGTGAGGAGAACACAGAATCCTTTCTCTGACCTACCTGAAAACTATAACCTGGAACTTGACACGATCAAACATCAGGCAAACCCAAATTGAGGGACACTTAACAAACTGCCTCGCCTGTATTCTTTCAGTGTCAAGGTTGAGAAAATCAAGGAGAAGTTGAAGAAGTGTTACAAATTGAAGGAAACTGAGAAATACAGAACAAGATTCTGAATGTGAATACTTTTGTTGTAAAGAACATCATGCCAGAAAATGGTAAAGCTTGAATGGTATCTGAGGACTAGATAGTAATGAATCATCCCGGGTAATTTCTGGGTTTTGATGGCTAAAGCCTACTTACGCAGGAGAATGCCGTTGTTTATAGGAAACGACATTGGTTTGGAGGCATTTGGATCATCATGCTGCGATCTACTCTACATGGCTCAGAAAGTAAGCTCTGTTTACTAGTCTTGCAGTTCTTTATGTAAGCTTGAGGCTATTCACATAAATCAGTAAATGAAATTAGTAATTATAGGCAGGCTCTTTACCTCAGTAATTGAGAAACATGATCTAGTTACGTTCTCATGCCTCTGTTCAGAAGTGTGTTTTCTAGTGAATGCCCCTCACCTGGGAAGTTCGGTGAGTTCCCAAGGATTGCGTTTTAGTTCCACAGATTCATCCCAGCGCTCACTTGTCCTTTTCTCCAGCCAGTGTCCCTCCAGACCTCTGACCAGCTGGAGCCTCCAGACGACCTCAAACTCGTGCATCTCCAGACTGCAACTGCTTTCTCTCCATGACTTCTCCTCAAGTGCTGGGATGATTAATATTATGTGGCAATTTGGCTGAGCCACATGGCCTGTATACTTGGTCAAATATTAATCTGGATGTTTCTTTGAGGATTGTTCTTTTTATTTTTTAGGTAAGATTAATATTTAATTGGTTGATTTTGAGTAAAGAGGTTTACACTCCATAATATGGGTAGGTCTCATCAAACCATTTGAAGGGCTGACTAGAATACACTGATTTCCCATAAGCAAGAGGGAATTCTGCAGCAGACTGTCTTCAGATTTGAACCGCAATGTCAGCTCTTCCATGGGTCTTCAGGCTCATGGTCCATCCTGCAGATTTTGGCCTCTCCAGCCTCCATAATCATGTGAGCCAATTTCTCTCTCTCTCCCTCTCTCTTTGTGTGTGTATCTGTCTCTCTCTCTCTCTCTCTCTCTCTGTATATATACATCAGATGTTAGTGTAAGCAGTTACTTTGGGGGCCTGAAAAAAGCAAATCCAAGAAGAAGCCCTACATAGATTAAGGCAGACCTCACAGGACAGAGGTAGTTTCCACCCCCAAAAGGAATCTGCTAGCAACTGTCTATATTGGAGTCTTCATCAAACAACAAGTTTTACTCCAAGAGGACGACTGGGGCCTTCCTTCTGTCAGTTTTAAGGGCTATAGCCTTTCCTGCCTCCTTGACAATAAGGCATCTTGTTTCTTTGAGGACATTCCCTGATTTCACTCAACACTGTACTCTAGCTCCCATTTCCCAGGAAGGGGAATCATGTACATTTTCTTCTCTAAAACTTGCTACATTTCTTGAGTTTTCAACAATGAGCTTATAGTACATTTGTGATCATAAAGATATTTCTTCAAATAAATTAACCATCCATTAAATTTGAACACAGTATTCAATAAATACTGGCAGATAGCTTTGTAACTTTCCCTATAATGTATAAATTATGCATTGTAACTGTCATCATGTACTTCAATTACTGGCATATTTTGTCCAGATACCATTGTTAAACCAATTCAGCTTTGTGGTTTTTTTAAAGATTTTATTTATTTATTAGAGAGAGAGAGAGAGAGAGAGAGAGAGCACAAGCAGACAGAGAGGCAGGCAGAGGCAGAGGGAGAAGCAGACTCCCTGCCGAGCAAGGAGCCCGATGTGGGACTCGATCCCAGGACGCTGGGATCATGACCTGAGCCAAAGGCAGCAGCTCAACCAACGGAGCCACCCAGGCGTCTCAGCTTTGTGTTTTGTAAGTAGTAATTCAGAGTATCCTCTCAATGGAAAACCTGAACCATTTGAGAAATTTCCATTGATTTCTAAAAATATGTCTTACCTAGAAATTTACTGCCGTATGCTATGTGTGACCTGTAGCCGTATGAAATCTTCATCTGCACATTTTTTTTCTTCTTCTAAATAGAAGCTGTGCTATGGCAACTCCCACGGCTACAGGGTGCAGGTATGATGCTGAGATTCAGAGATGGATCATCACCCATCATGGGCAGCTGTCCAGACACAGCCACGAGTGAGCTAAGAGTGCTAAGAATGAGAATCTACAGAGAAGCTTCCACAGGTCCAGTCTATGCTCTAGGAAAATAAGGGGAGTGTGTGACATGTCCTGGTATGGAGGAGACTGTTCATGCTCAAGCCACTCTGGAGAGAGCCAGACTGTCAGCACCTAGGCTTTTCAATCCGGAAAGTGTAATCAGCCCTCCATGTTTTTACTAAGGCAGGTATTGGGGCCAGTCTGATATTGTTGGGCAATTAGTCTGCTGCAGTGCCATATATAGTGTAACTTTTATTTTATTTTTTTAAAGATTTTATTTATTTATTTGACAGAGAGAGAGAGAGATATCACAAGTAGGCAGAGAGGCAGGCAGGAGAGGGGGAAGCAGGCTTCCTGCCTGCTCGGTTCCAGGACCCTGAGATCATGACCTGAGCTGAAGGCAGAGGCTTAACTGATGGAGCCACCCAGGTGCCCCAACCATGAGCAGTTTTAACCCATTGAGCCACCCAGGTGGCCCTACAGTGTAACTTTTTTTTTTTAATATTTTATTTATTTATTTGACATTCAGAGATCACAAGTAGGCAGAGAGGCAGGCAGAGAGAGAAGGGGAAGCGGGCTCCCCGCCGAGCAGAGAGCCCAACGCAGAGCTCGATCCCAGGACCCTGGGATCATGACCCGAGCCGAAGGCAGAGGCTTTAACCCATTGAGCCACCCAGGCGCCCCTACAGTGTAACTTTTAATTGAAGTTCCATCTTTAAAGTCATCTCTCTAGTAATATAGCAACACCCTTGTGCACCCATTTTTTTAACCATCTTAACCATTTGTGAGTGTACAGTTCAGTAGTGTTAATTATGTTCACATTGTTGTGAAACAGCTCTTCAGAGCTTTTTCATCCTGCAAATCTGAAATTTTTTGCTCATTAAATGACATGGCCCCTTTTCCCCCTCCCCTAGTCCCTGGCAACCCCCATTCTACTTTGCGATTCTGTGTATTTGAATAACTTTAAGTACCTCATTTAAGTAGAATCTTAGAGTATTTGTCTTGCTATGATTGACTTATTTCTCTCACGATAATGTCCTCAAGGAGGTTCTTCCATGTTGTAGCATATGACTCAGGGCAAAGACGATTCCATTGTATGCATATACCACATTTCGCTTATCTGTTCCTCCATCAATAGACATTTGGGTTTTTTCCACCTCTTGGCTATGATGAATAGTGCTGCTATGAACATGGATGTACAGATATCTTTTTGAGACCCTGCTTTTAATTCTTTGGCTACATACCCCAAAATGGATTGTTGGATCATTTGGTAGTTTTAGTTTTTTGAGGAACTTCCATAACTATCTTCCCTATTTGTTGCACCATTTTACAATCCCATTAAGTGGGCACCTAGGTTCCAATTTCTCCACATTCTCACAAACACTTGTTATTTTCTATTTGTTGTTTTATAGTAGCCATTCTCATAGGTGTAAGGTGGTATCTTTTTGTGATTTTGATTTGCATTTCTCTGATGATTAGTGACGTTGAATATCTTTTCATATGCTTGTTGACCACCTGCATATCATCTTAGGAGAAATGTCTATTCTCCATTTTTAATCAGATTATTTGTGTGTGTTTTGTTTTTTTTTACCACAAATTGAGTTGAGTTCCTTATGTATTCAGATACTAATCCTTTATCAGAAATATGATTTGTAAATATTTCCTTTGATTCCATAGGTTGCTTTTCACTCTATTCATTATGTCCTTTGATGTGTACAAGTTTTTAAGTTTGATGTGGTCCTGTTTGTCTCTTTTTGCAGTTGCCCTCTGTGCTTTTATATCACATTTATAAATTATTGCCAAGTTCATGTCATGAAGTTTTCTCCTATATTTCCTTTGAGGAGTTTTATGGTTTTGTGTCTCCTGTTTACATCTTCTTTGGGTTAACTTTTGTATATGGCATAACATAAGGATCCAACTTTACTCTTTGGCATGTGGGTGTCCAGTTTTCTCAGAATCATTTTGAAATCAGGAAGTGTGAGCCCTCCAATTTTGTTCTTCTTTTCAAAATTGCTTTCGCTAGGGTCACCTGGGTGGCTCAGTCAGTTAAACATCCGACTCTTAGTTTCAACTCAGATCATGATATCAGGGTCATGAGATGAAGCCCTGACTTGGACTCTGCACTCAGCATGGAGTCTGCTTGAGATTCTCTCTCTCTGCTCCCCCTCCCCGCCAACTCACATGTGTGCACTCTTTCTCTCTCTCTCTTTCTCTGTCTAAAATAAATAAATATTTTTTAAAAAGATTTTGGCTATTTGAGGTTCTTTGAGATTCCATATGAATTTTAGGATGAAATTTTATATCTGCAAAAAATGCCTTTGGGAGTTTTAACAGATTGCATGGAATCTGTAGATCACTTTATGTAGTATAGACATCTTAACAGTAAGGTTTTCCAATCCATGAACATGGGATGCCTTCCTATTTTGTGTGTGGGTCTTCTTTAATGTATTTAGACAACATTTTACAATTTTCAGTGTACAAGTCCTTCACCTCTATGGTTATGTTTATTCCTGGTATTTCACTAATTTTGGTGGTATTGTAAATGTTATTGTTTTCTTAATTTCTTTTTTTGTTCATTGTTAATGTATAGAAACACAATTGATTTTTAATGTTTATATTGTATCCTACTATTTTCTTGAAATTGTTAATTAACAAATCTAGCAGATTTTTAAAAGAATCCTTGGGATTTTCTATATGTAATATCATGTCATCTGCAAACAGAAATGATTTTATTTTATGTCTTCCTTTCCAATTTGGATGCTTTATATTACTTCTTCTTGCCTAATTGCTCTGGCTAAGATTTCTAGTGTTATGTTGAAGAGAAGTGGCAAGAGTGAACATCATTTCCTTGTACCAGACCTTTGAGGAAAACCATTTGGACTTTCACTGTTGTGGATGATATTAGCTGTGTGCTTTTCACATATGATATTCATTATTTTGAGGTAGTTTCCTCCTATTCCTAGCCTGTTTAGAGTTTTTATCATAAAAGTGTGTAAATTTAGTTAAACGGTTTTTGGTATCAATTTAGATGATCATGTAGTTTTATACTTCATTGTGTTAATGTGGTGTTTACATTAATTGATGTTTGATTCATTCCAGGAATGAATCCTATTTGGTCATGGCATATACTCTTTTTAATGTGCTGTTGAAATCAGCTTGTTATTTTGTTGAGGACTTTGCATCAATATTCATCATGGATATAGGTCTGTAGTTTTCTTTGTCTAACTTTAGCTGGTTTCGTAGAATGAGCTTAGAACACTTCTAACTTAGACTAATTCCTAACTTCTAACTACTAACTTCTTTTTTTTTGTTTTTTAAGATTTTATTTATTTATTTGAAAGACAGAGATCACAAGTAGGCAGAGAAACAGGCAGAGGGAGAGGAAGGGAAGCAGGCTCCCTGCTGAGCAGAGAGCCCGATGCTGAGCAGAGAGCCCGATGCTGAGCAGAGAGCCCGATGCGGGGCTCGATCCCAGGACCCTGGGATCATGACCCGAGCCAAAAGCAGAGGCCTTAACCCACTGAGCCACCCAGGCGCCCCTAACTTTTAACTTCTCTCCAGTTGCTTTTGGTTTTTGTTTTTCTGTCTGACTGTTTTTGAAGAATTTCAGCAGGACTGGTACTAATTCTTCTTTAAGGGTTTAATAGACTTTTCCAGTGAAATCAATTTGGTCCTGGACTTTCTTTGTTGAAAAGTTTTTGATTCTGATTCAATCTCCTCATTTGTTATTGATGTGTCTGGGCTTTCTATTTATGAGTCAATCTTGGTAAGTTATGTGTTTTTAGGAATGTATCTATTCCTTCTAAGTTGTCCAATTTGTTGGTGTATAGTTGTTAATGAATTCTTGTATATTTATTTTATTTTTTACCTCTGTGACATTTGTTATAATGTCCTCTCTTCCATTTTTTATTTTAGTTTACTCTTCTCTCTTTTTTTTTATTAGGCATGTTAGCTAAGAGTTTTTCAATTCTGTTGATCTTTTCAACAAACCAACTCTTAGTTTCATTGACTTTTTTTTTCTATTCCCTATTTGATTTACTTCTGCTGTAGTCTTTGTTATTCCTTTGCTTCTGTTGGCTTTGATTTTAGTTTGTTCTAGTTTTTCCAGTTTCTGGAGATGTAAAGTTAGTTTGTTAATTTGAGATCTTTCTTCTTTTTTAATGTACACATTTATAGCTATAAACTTCCCTCTTAGGACTGCTTTGTGTACCCTACTTTCAGGCTGTAATTTTAACCAATATTGAGTATCTTATAAAGTGTGTTTCTTTATTCTCCTTTTTTTTCCACACTGGATCCTCATTCTTCTGTGTGAAAAGTATCGACTGAATGCGTTTCCTGTGCCAAGCACTGTATTGTAGCTGGTGGACATCATAGACAAACAAAAGAGCAGTTATCACAGTATAATAAAGACCTTAAGGGAAGTAGTATATGGTGATAAGAGAAAATACCTCCATAGGGGGTAAAGAACCACTACCTTTCCTGGGTTCTCTGAAGGCACTTGCATTGTTTCCTATGTGTATTATTTCTAGGTGGTACTGGACATCTGTATTAATGGAACATATAGCTGGGATTTCTAAATTATGTGGACATAATACTAAAATACAGTAGGTCGAAGAAAGAAACCTTTGTTTCAAAGGCTCTGAAAGACCAGTAAATTCCCCTTTTTCCTATTTAGTTTCACCCTCTATCTTCAATAGGATAATGTCAACCCACTTTGCTTCATATTCAAGGCCCTATGAATCTGGCTTTCAGATTACCATCTAATGCTATTTTCCCTAGCCTAAGCAGGAATTATTTAACCACCTGGTCTACCTTGCTAACTCCTTGCCTTTGCAACAAGCATTATAGAAAGTCGTCCCCATTATATTTTGTTCAGTCTTCCCCAACCAACAGGTCCCACTACCTGCTGCATATTGTGTTCTCTGACACTCTACCTCCCTACCTTCTCATAATTACTCATGCTACATGTTTTGATATGAACTTCATAAGAAGTTGTGGGTCATATATAGCTTCTTCTTATATTCCAGGTATTCATTCAAGAAGTATTGATTGATGAGTTACTAGGAGCCATACAGTACACATAGAAAGTTCTTGTCTTCTTTGAACTACAGTTGTAGGGGGAAAAACAAAAGAACAATTGTATAATTGCCATTCAAACCCATATCTTTTGACCATACTCCTAGCTATACAGAGGACTCTGGAAGTCCATTTGTTGCACTAGGTAGCACAGATTTGGAGTTAGAGATGCCTAATTCAAGTCTCAACTCTGTGAAATAAGGTAAACCAGTTAACTTCTCTGTAGCTCAGTTCATCACTTGTGAAATGAAACCATTACTGTCTACTTCTTAGGTTTCTTGAGAGAATTAAATAATGTAACATATGTAAAGTTTTCTTATACTAAGTGGTTGCTCACTAAACAGGTACTGAATGAACAAATGAATCTTTAGATCTGTGTGAAATGATTGCGGTGATATATATATATATATATATACACACACACATATATATGAAAGTGAGACTTAAAAGTCAAAATCACTGCTCCCAAAAACTAAAGAAAAGGAACACAACTTAAAAAAAAAAAAAAAGGAACAGAGAAAAAATACTATGACAAAAAAATCCAAAAAGAAAACTGAATGGCTCTCATACTGCTTTTTAGATGCGTACTATATGCATAGCACTGGGCTAAGGAATTTAATTGTACCTCTCAAAACCAATCTGTGAATAACCTTCCTTTACAGATAGCAAATTAAGGCTTAGGAAGGCAAGTGACAAGGCTAATAAGTATCATATCTGTTTATGTTTAGTGCTCAGAATACTGGCCATAACATGGCAAAAGATTTTTTAACACACAAGAATTTTTCACAGACACACCAGAATAACTGCACCAAGGCTGCAACTCTAAATTATTAAGTTTTCACATTCTCTATGCGTGGCTAACTTGTTGGCATTCACTGAAGACTCAGCAAGTGTTTAATAAATAAAATAGTCAAGTTTTGTATCTAAATAAATGTTCAATTTAAGTAGGCTTCTGTAGTCTTAGGAAAGTCATTTGTGTCTTTTTTTTTTTTTTAAGATTTTATTTATTTATTTTTTGAGAGACAAAGATCACAAGTAGGCAGAGAGGCAGGCAGAGAGAGAGGAGGAAGCAGGCTCCCCACTGAGCAGAGAGCCCGATATGGGGCTCGATCCCAGGACCCTGAGATCATGACCTGAGCCGAAGGCAGAGGCTTTAACCCACTGAGCCACCCAGGTGCCCCATTTGTGTCTTTCAAGTGTTATGATACTGTTTATTTTCCAGTCCCCAACACATACAGTTCTACAATTTATGTAAAAAAGTTTTGTTGGTTTATTTTATTTATTTATTTATTTATTTTGCATTCCTGGAATTGGGGCATTTCATCTTCTAAAAGTGGACGGGATTTTTGAAGATGATCAAAAGTCATTCAAGACCAAACCTCGAAAATAAAGAGTCTGAGCAGGCTGGGCACAATTGCAGCATGGCTGGGAAGTCATACAACAGATCAGATAAGCAAATTCAGGTAAAGCAGTTGTAACAGATACTCCTTTCCTGTTGTGCACATGCTTTCACTCCACTCAGTTGTTTGGTAGATTTGATTGATGCGAAAAGCACACCGTAGAAAGAGTGCCATTAACCTCCCTCTTCATTTTCTATCCCTTTGGAGGAAATGCACAATCAACACCATATAGAATCACTCACTAGCAGAATCTATCTCAAGATACTGCTTTCATCTGACATTGTGAGTTATAACACTTTGCATTTGTAGGGTGATTTATGGTTTTTACATATTCTGCAGTTCGTTAACTTCCCAATGCCTCTTGAATGTAGCTGGTGGTATTTTCACTTCCTTTTTTCCCCTGAAGCATTGCAAGGACATTTCCCTCACATAGTGTTTCTGCTACCTCATTCTAACCTAAGAAAGTAAGTAATTCTCTTCAGGTTTTCACATTCTTTGGGAACTCTACTCAGTTTTTTAAATCCCATATTAATGTTGCTTTCAATTTGATTTTAAATTTTAAATATTAAATCATGCCTATTCAGAAAAGCCCCTTTCTCGACATAAAAATCAACACACATCACAATACCACCATACCAGAAGCATTAAGACCAAAGATAGACTAATATGGCTACATAATTCAAAAATAAAAAATCTTCATATAGCAATAAACATAATAAGCAAAGCCAAAACACAGATGACAAACTAGGAAAATCATTTAGCAACTTTATATGACACTGTGGGTTACAATATTTTATACTTGTACAGTGATTTTATGGATTGACCATCATTACATAATTGCCATTCAAATCTTCAAATCTATATCTTTTGACCCCCGCCCCCAACCGCCAACTAAACAGGACTCTGGAAGACAATTTGTTGTTGCACTAGGCAGGGCACGGACTTTGG
>RCUC01044653.1:0-23725 GCA_003697995.1 Taxidea taxus jeffersonii | reverse complement strand
TTTTGCCCAGAATTCATAGTCTCTATTTGGTTATTTTAAAAATCATTTTTGCAGTTACTTGTTGTTTTTCACATCTGTGAATCATCCTTTACTGACTTACACACATCAAACTTCTGTCTTTTGTCAAAAACCCCCAAATCTGCACTATCTACTTCTCCTGTTCTGCTTTCTTTTTGCCGTGAGCCCACGATGGATAGAGCTTTCCTGTGGAAATCCTTTGAGACAGGAGCTGCAGGCGCCTTCCCCGAGAGTACTTCCTTTGTTTCTGGGACTCCTGAGAGTGCCGACAGCCCACGACCACTGTAAGTTCCAAGCTTGCAGTCCTTAGAGCACGCACGCATCGGAATTCAAGTCAAGACTCGCTGGAGAATTCGCCCCTGGTTTAAAATTCCAGGGTGTCTTGCTTTCCCAACATCAAGGTCAAGTCTGGCCAACTGCCTTGTGGGACAACTTTTGCATCTGTTCCTCCTTCCCGCTGGGATGTCACCCGTCCACGTCCTAACTCCTGAGCCCTCACTTCATGTGGTTACCAAATGGAAGTTCAAGACCCTCCGAGACACACAGATGCCTCAGGGCAGGGGCTAAATCAGACCAGCTTACCCCTCAGAGGACTGATTCATCCCACATTTGGCTTTTGAGGATTTTCCTTATTTTCTTGTCAGTCTCATTAGTTGGCTGTTTGCGGATTAGTTGGTGGAGAGTGAGAGAGAACATGAATTTGTCACTTTTCAAACTGCTCCAAGGAGAATCCCTACTAGTTCCCTTCACAGGTGGCCTCGGAAAACCTGGGTCTGTCCTTGTCTTGTTCCTTCTTCAGGAGAAGCACGCAAGCAAGCATAAAGGCATTTCAATCTCTGGCTTTTATCAGAAAATTAGCTGCTGTGGCCACTCAGCCACCTGAGGTCACGTCCACAGCAGTGGCTACAGCTCACTTTATCGCCCTCAGTAAACCCCAATTTGTGCAGCTTTCTCAGAAGCATTTCAAAATCTATTTGTTCAGGAGGGCAGTACCTATTACCAAAAAGTGCATGTTATACAAATACCCATTCAAGGAAAGAGAGAAGTTACTTTTTAGTTGTATGGGGTATGCACTGATGCAAAACCATCCATTTCTCAGGTTTTTTGCAATGAAGTCATTACTGTGTTTATTCTACTGTTAACCTTTTTGAAATTCTGCCCGGTATGTCTAGAAGCAGATCAAGAAGTAGATGAAAGTAGGTCGAGGCAGGCTAGCACAACCCACAGCTTCCTGTGAGACCTGTCGTCCCTTTGGACTCTGGTGTGAGATGCGGTGCCAGGTTCCGTGGTTATCTCTGGAATTCCTTCATCTTACCTGGAGACCATTGACAAGGGATTCTGTTCCCAGTTAATCCCGCAACAACAGAGACACCGCAAGTGAGCCCTCCCTCGTCTGAGCAGATGAACCAGGGCGGCCCCATGAAGACAGGAGGACAGACCACCTTGCAGTAGATGAACTGCTCCATGAAGGCCCAGGAGGAATGGGTTTGCCTCCCCAAGACAGGTGACTTCCCTGCTCCTGAACATGCCTGGGATCTCACAGGCTCCCCAGGACACCAGAAGATCCTCCAGCTGGGCCCCAAGTGCTGCTTGGGGCACATCAGTGCTGCTCCCACCGCACGGTCCAAGGAGAGACCACTGGGGCCCATGGGCACCAAACACGTTCCTCTGTTCCTCGTCTGATGCTCCAAGGGGCATTTTCTGCAGGTGGGAGTGCCCGATCTGTGCAGAGTGGTGGGGGAGAGGCCCTTCCCTCTCATCTGTGGGTCCCGCCATGCTCACTGCAGAGGACAAAGGGCTGTGACTGGTGAGTCCCCACCTGGCTTTTGGCAGAAGCAATTCTGAGCCAGGTGCGTGGTCAGCCCAGGTGCCCCACTGTCCTCCGGCCATCCTCAAGCATGCTGGTCCCCAGCCTGCCTGGCATGCAGCCCCCCCGGGTGGGGCTCAGCGACAGCAGGGCTGGGTCTGACGAGCTCAGATGGATGACAGGAATTCCACCTGACTCAGCCTTTTGCGTCTTCCAGATGAGAATCGGCCTGTTCAGATAACCTGCTCGAGCGAGGGCTCCCGTCTTCTGAGAACCGGGGACAGGTGATTATGTAGAACAGAAGAGGAGCTTACAAAAGGGTATGAGTCTTCTGCTGAGTGTGGGCTTCATGCCTGAAGGACGCAGCAGAAACCCCCCATGCCTCATCCATCCATCACGCGCCGGGCTCCAGCTGGGGAAGACCCGGGCAAACGTGGCATGAACAGCTCGTCTTCTCCAAGTGGCCGGAAGTTTCCTTCGTCCTTCCACAAACTCAGTGATGAGAGCAAGCAGCTTAGCGTGGCCCTTTTGGTCCCCACCCAACTCCACACAGATGCGTACGGACACACACAACGCACACATATGACACAGGCGGACGTTCCGCACACGCAGGGCACACATACCACGTAGCGTGGGCACATGTCACACAGATCCTATACGTGGAACCCATGTGGAACACGCGCACATACTGTGCACACAGAGACAGAGAGACACACGCCTGAGACACACACACGCCCACTCAGAACACAACACACACACACACACACACACACACACGGAAGGCCATGTGAAAATGGAGCAGGGAGATGCGGCCATGGGCCAAGGAGCACCAGGGAGCACCAGGGAGGGTCAGGGAGGAAAAGGGAGCACCAGGGAGCATCAGGGAGGAAAAGGGAGCACTAGGGAGCACCAGGGAGCATCAGGGAATGCCATGGGACAACAGAAGCTGGAAGAAGCCAAGAACGGATTCTCCAGAGGGAGCACAGCCTTGCCAACACCTTAAATGTGGACTTCTGGCCCCAGAACAAGGAAAGAATCAATTTCTGCCCTTTAAAACACCCGCTTTATGGTGATTTGTTACAGCTGCCTCAGGACACTGATGCACGTCCTCGCTGGACACTGACCCTCACTGTGCCCACGCAGCCCGGAGGAGCCCTCGGAGTGGGGCTGGGGGCAGCCTGCTCCAGCAGCTGGGGTCCCCCCACAGAGCAGAGCCCCGTCTGCACGCGCACCTCACAGAGTGAACCACATCTCCCAGGCGGGGGGGGGGTCCCCAGGGGAGCAGACGCAAGTGCCTGTTCTCCAGACTGCTCCCACCCTCTGTCTTGGCTTCTAATGCCTTCCGATCCCACCCCTGTAGGTAGGCGGCCAGTCCCCCCAGCCCCGGATGGATTCTGGGGCAAAACCTGGCTGGTTCTCCACTTTCCCACCCCCACCCACGGATCCCACCACCTTGAGTCTAAGGGAGGGAACCCTGTGTCCTGCTTTCCTCGCCAGCTTCTCGATCACGCTGGTGTCTGTCTGCTCTCCTGTTCTCTCTGCCGAAGCAGGTTTAGGTCTTTTCATAATAACCAGCTTTACTGCAGGTTTTTGTGGTGTTTCAGACGGGCTGAGGTTAGACACACCTGCTCAACGGGCTCCTGAAACCTGAAATCCACCATCACTTTTCCAAAGGTGACGACGCCAGGGATCCTGGAGCCGGGGCTGGAGAGGCCGGAGGCTGGCTTTCTGGAAGACGAGCTGTGAGGAGGACGGAGAGACAACTCAGATCTCTTGGGCAGATGACCAACACCATTGTTATGAGGTTGAAATTCGTGTCTCTGGCCAGCTAAACCACACCGGAAATCCGAAATCTGTGTGTTGCTCCGGTCGCTGATTTGGACCTGGAGGGCTACACTCCTTTGTGACCACGTGTAGGCCCTGCAACAACCACCACCGCCAACAGCCACAGCGAGCCTGAGGCCCCAGCTCCCCGGGTGGTCAGGTGTGCAAGCGGGCACACTCCACGGGCCCTGTGGCAGGAGGCCTCCTGGCCGGTGGGGTGGCGGCAGGGGCGTCTCCTCGGCCCCCAGAGAGCAGCTGACCCCAGCGCGCAGGGGAAGGAGGCGGTGTGTGCTGGGGGCGGGGGTGCCGGCCAGCAGTGGGCTAGCCAGAGCGGGGGCCTGCAGGCCGCGCCGCCGAGGGGACTCCAAGAAGCCCGCAGCACTTCAGAGCTCGGGGCAGGGGAACGACGGGCACGGGGTGGGCCGGAGTCTCCCACCGCCCGGTTTGTTTTCACTGCCTGGAGACCCGGTGGTGCTCAGAGCAAATGTGGGGGCGACTCTCCCTTCCTGTCCTGCTCCTCCACCGAGGCCCTCGCAGAACCCGGAGGCCGAGACACTGCGCCTGGGGCCGGGGGCCGCCCCCACCTCATGGGCCTCTCCCTCTGCGGAGGGCCAGGAGCTGCCAGAGGGCCTTGCCGGTCTGCCAGCATCCCTGGCCCCAGAGGCAGGGGTGGCGCTGGGGAGGGGTGTTTGGCAGGTCGGCCGGCCCCGCCGCGCCCGCACAGCTGCTCTGCCCTCCGCACCGGCTGCACCCGCCGCATGCATCCCAGAGGCGCTCTCCGCCCGGCGACATTTCCTGGGACGTGATGCTGAAAGGGCTTCCTTGCTAGCTTCTGCCAGGACAGGCAGCCAGGAGAGCTGTGAGCAGGGCGCCTCGCCTGAGGGCCTCCCTCACCCTCACTCGCTAGCAGCGCTCTCCGGGGAGCACAGTCCCAGGCTCGGCTGTCGCTTCCTCCGTGTGTCCACATTGGGCCCCTGGTCACCGGGCCAGTGAGCTCGTGCTCAGCAAGGCCGGCGCTCCAGAGATCTGGCTCAGCCCAACCAAAGGGACTCTGGAAGTGGGGTGTCCTCGCCGGAGTCCCAGGGGCTGTGTCAGGTGCCTCGACACACTGTCCCTTGCTGTCACAGGCAGGCGGCCAACACACACCCCGCGCCGGGCGCCCGGCACTCCACCGAGGTCAGGGGTCGCTGTCGATGCCATCACCTTCGAGCACACACTCCGAGCCTTCTGGACGGACCTCAGCCTGGCCTGAACTGGCAGCTGGGACGGAGAGACCCCCTTGCTGCCTGCACTGCCCGTCCAGGCCAGGACAGGTCCATCCCATCAGACATGGACTCGAGCCACACTCGGCAACACTTTGTCCCTCCAGTTGTACAGAGCCTGCATCTGCCGGGCTGAACACCCGGGGAGCGGGCACCCTGGGGCTCACAGAGCTTGGGGGCCCGGGCTGGGTCTGGGGGCGGCCACAGACGCCCGATGAGAGGGAGGCCGTACACGCTGCCCCAGGGTGCTGCGGCGCCTGTGGGGCACAGTGCAGGGGGGAGTACAGAGAGCTTGCGCAGGTGGTGACAAGATGGAGCAGAGCAGACCCCGGGGCCAGTCGCGATGTGGCTTCAAGGGAGAGGCAGCCTCCCAACAACTCCGTCAGTGCCCGTGGAGAATGAGGCTTTCTGACCGAAATAGTAACAACCATGACGGTCCTTGAGCGGTAATGAGGAACTTGGACACTTTTATGACTCTTTCTACACCTCACATGTAGCCTGTAGATGTCGTTAGAATATGTGTCCCTGGGTTCCGAGAGCACCTGCCCACCAACATTCTCCTTCCACGACTTAGACTGGGTCTCCTGCAATGACCGGGTCTCCCTTTGCCCCCGGCCCCCTTCCAGGAAGGTCCTCTCCTCCCGCACTTGGACGGAGAGAAGACAGCACACGTCCAGCTTGGTGTCGACACTAGTCCGTTGACTGAAGACGGCTGTCAGCCACAGCGTGTGGGTCGCTTGTGATGGACACAGATGATTCTTGCACCACGTGATGGGACCTTGTTGTGTATGAGCTTGTACCTCTGGGGAGATGCAGGTTTATTCGGAGGTCACACAGACCCGTGCAGTAGTGGCTTCTAGAAGCACTGGGTTCATGTGCACTCTGCCCACCGCTGCGAGGTCAGGACCCAGTCCGTGTGGAGCCGAAGTCATTACAGGACGCTCACGAAGGCCCCCGGAGACGGCAAGGCTCGGTGGCAAACCCACACACCACTGGGGACAGCCAGGACCGGGCTTTTCCAGAACGTGCCACGAGATGGAATGAGGTCCACGTGGAGAATTACCCAGGTCGGAAACACTTGCCAGTTTCCAGGGAACAAGACTGCCACTCTTGGGTCCACAAATACAGCAAGAGGGTGGGAGGCACTTAAGAGGTCCAGCATGTGGGGAGGAAACAGCCCCCCAGAAGGGAAGCCGGGCTGCCCCTGCCGAGGTGGAGTCCGGGAACGTCACTGAAACTACCCCACAGGGCTTCCCGGATGGGGACTGGGGAAGGCCGGAACCAGGTCCCTCACCATGGTGGGTCCCAGGCTGCGGGCTCGGCCCCGCCTCCCTGCATCCGAGCACAGCCGGGGCTCTCTGCTTCTCCGCTGCCCTGGGGACTGGAGAGGGCCTTTGATTTCCCCCAGCCTTGCCTCGTGTTTCGCTCTCCAAAGCCTCCTTCACACCTATGGAATCCAAGAAGGCTGGCGTCAGCTAGCCTTGCCACCGAGTCCTGAGCACTGGGTGTGATGGTGGGTGAGGCAATGGCCTCTGGACCGGGGCCTCTCGTCTGGCTCCTCACCCCAGGGCTCAGAGCCGCGATGCCAGCCTGCCTCACCCGGGAACTCCCGGAGCATGGTGTGCGGCATAACCACTGCCACCCCCTGCTCTGCTGCCCAGAAATCTCTCTCTGGCCATGGATGGGTTGTAGCGGCTGCAGAGTCAGACCACCCACCGGATGGCCAGTTGCGGGGCCGGATGGCAGGTACTAATAACAGCAGAGGCTCCCATTCCTCAAGCCCATTGCAAATTAATAAGAATGTCCCTCTTCTGGTTTTCATCCACAAAGAGACTCCCTTTGCATATTCATTGGATGCTAAATTGATGGATTAAATTATACCAAGCTCGAAATCCATCCCGCACGTATCCATTAGAATGGATTGAATCCCCCAGCGGGGACAGAGCACAGAAAACGCATTCAGAGACACTGATAAGTCCAGGCCCATTATATGTCATTTTAAACAAAGAGCAAAAAAAGTCCTTTGGAGACACTCTATCAGCTTTTACACAGAGACACTGCGTGCACAGGGAGATTGATGGTTAGCATTTCCAGCCTGGGCTGATGGCTACAGGGAAGTGCTTCTCCGCGTCTCCGTCACAGCTCACAGGCAAACAGACTCCTCAGTGCTGAGCTTCCCTTTGTCTTCCCAAGACGCAGTCCGTTAACAAGTGCCAGGCGGGGACCTCCCACTCCACACCAGATTAGCAAGGAGACACACACGGTGTTCCTGAGAATCCTGTTTTTCCATCTCCGGAGGCGCCCGGCCCAGAATGTGCACATCCGCGGCTGCCTCCCCTTTCGGGACAGGCACCAACAGCACGGGAGGGGTGACAACGGCCACTGTTACAGTGGGGTGGCTCTCAGGACCTCAGACAGAGGAGCCAGAGGGACTTTATGGGTTCTCTCCAGAAACTGTAGTTCTGAGCCTCGTTCTGGTGGTGGAATAGTCCGGAACAGCTGCTCCACCACCTTTCCTTCTTTCTCCCCATCAGTGGATTTTCCTCTTTCCCTGTCTGCTTCTCCCACCACTGTCTTCCCAGATTTTCGCCCCACCCACAGCGGCACACAGTGCAAGAGAGCCAGTCAGGACTGGGATGAGGCAAAGTGGAGCCCCACCAAGACAGTTTTCTGCCTCCCTGTGCCTCTCTGTGAGCGCAGGGTTTCATCAGACGATCCCACCAACTGGCTTCAGGTAACTTTCTTCATCAGTGGAAGTCGATATATATAGTAGGTATATTTTAGGGGCGGCTGGGTGGCTCGGTGGGTTAATCCTCTGCCTTCGGCTCACATCATGATCTCAGGGTCCTGGGATCGAGCCCCGCATCAGGCTCTCTGCTCAGCAGGGAGCCTGCTTCCTCCTCTCTCTCTGCCTGCCTCTCTGCCTGCTTGTGATCTCTGTCTCTCTCTCTGTCAAATAAATAAATAAACCCTTTTAAAAAAATAAAGTATATTTTAAGAAATCACTGAAAGTTTTACTCCCAAGTAAGATGTAGTAAATATCAACAGGGAACATATCACTGTAAATATAGGGGGGAAATCTGGACTAAATGACAAAAATTATACTTTTAAGAACTTGGAAGAGCAACAGAAGCACTGAAAACCAGACGATCTTCAGTGCTGGCCCAGAAGGACAAAGTGAAATTACCAGTATTTGCACAGTACTTACAAGAAAAGTCCCACTAGAGTGACTGGACTGCAGCTAACATGGAGGCTTGCCAAATGCCAGATTTTGAGATCCAAGGAATAAGGATGACTCAAGGTGGATTGAGGTCTAGCTATGATGACAACCCAAGCGCAATCCCAGTTAATTCCCAGTTGGGTTGATGCAATTAGCCTTTATCTATTTACCTGAAAGAAGAGTGGGCTAGCCACCTCCAGGGAGAAACAACATCAAGTTTAGGCTTGGGAGTTCTTTTCCTCATAGCGTCCCACACACAATCAAATTCTGTGAGAAACATAAAGAGGCAGGAAACAATGGGTAAGTAGTTAATAGAAAAACAACAGAAATAGAAACATATTTACAGATTATTCAGATTTTGAAACTATCAAACAAAAACTTTAACGTAGCTCTAAAAGAAAATAGACAAAAAGGTAATACGAATTAAATACAGGAAATTTCAATAGAAAATAGGAATCCATACAAATGGATCTAGTTGGCATTCTACAAATGAAAACTTCAATATTTGAATTTAAGAATTAATTAGGAAGGTTTGATAATAGACTGAATATAGTTAAAAACATGATTAATTAATTAAAAGATCAATAAAAATACCCCAACTCAAACTCAGAGACAAGGAAGAATAAAAAGAACAGAGCAGAATATATTCCACTACAAAGAATAAAGGATAATAAAGTGTATTCAAAAAAGCTAATTGTCAGGGCACCTGGGTGGCTCAGTGGGTTAAAGCCTCTGCCTTCGGCTCAGGTCATGATCTCAGGGTCCTGGGATCGAGCCCTGAGTCGGGCTCTCTGCTCAGCTGGGGGCCTGCTTCCCCCCTCTCTCTCCCCCTGCCTCTCTGCCTGTTTGTGATCTCTGTCTGTCAAATAAACAAATAAAATCTTTTTTTAAAAAAGGCTAATTGTCAAGTAATCCCATTTTACACAGAGAAAGGGACAGAACAAAATTATATTTAAAGGTATGTAACTGATATTTTCTCAAAATGAATGATATCAACATGCAGATACAAGAAATTCCATGAACATAAATAAAAAGAAAAGTAGGGCGCCTAGCTAACTCAGTTGGTGAAGCATGTGTCTTGATCCTGGGGTTTAAGTTTGAGCCCCCTAATGGACGTAGAGATTACTTAAAAATAAAACCCTTTAAAAAAAAAAAAGAAGAAGAAGAAAAAGGAAACCAGGTCTGGACACATTACAGTCAACCTGCTGAAAACAAAATATAAAGAAAAATCTAGAAATTAAAAAGGAAAACTTACATGGTACTTTCAAATAAAAATAAGACAAATGAGTGACTTTTCACCAGAAACTATGGAAGCCATGAAACGATGGAATGCTATCTTTAAGGGCTGAAAGGAAGTAGGAAAACCTACTAATCTAGAATTCCACACCCAACAAAATACTCTTTAAGTCATGGAGGCAAAATAAATATGTCTTCATACAAAAAAAATTGAGAAAAATCAGCTCTGATAACTTGCATTGCAAGACAAAATAAAGCAAAGCTAGGGACTGAAGGAAAGGAAAGGAATTATAAAAGTATATGAAGCAATGAAGAACACCAGAAAGGATAAATTTCAGGGAAGATATTGATCTCTATAAGCAACTGCAGGAAAGACATCTTGCAACGTTTCTGACAAAGAAAGAAGTCAAATCTAACACAAATGGCATAAAAAGCAAGAGTGGAAACGTGACAAAAATCTTTTGTAATTCATCAATTGCCCAGGAAGTGGCAAAAGTATTAATGTAAACCTTCATAAATCAAGTATACATATTTTAAACCAGAAGGAAATGAAAAACATATAACTATAATGTCAGTAGAGGAGGGGAGAAATCCCAAAGAAGGAAAGGAGGGATAAGAGAATAACAGCCAGATAGCACAAACAGAAAGCAGATCACAAAGTATGAGACCGGCCACCTGACTATGAATACAGCCAAACTAAATGTTGATGCACTAACCATTCCAGTTATGACAAAGCTGGTCAGACTGGTGTTTTAAGAAGGAAAAAAGAAATCCCAGCTGTGCTGCTTATAAGGGACATGGTAAAAGCACAGTAATATAGATGTAACATAGAAGTTTGGGGAATAAGAAACACTAAAAGAAATAAAGGCATGGAGGCTGTACTCATTAGGACAAAATAAAATCTGAAATAAAAGTTACTATAGAAGTAAAGGGAGAGATTTCATAATAATAAATGAAGATATAAAATGAAGACATAAAAAACCTGGGATGCCTGGGTGGCTCAGTTGGTTAAGCAGCTGCCTTCGGCTCAGGTCATGATCCCGGCATCCTGGGATCGAGTCCCACATCGGGCTCCTTCCTCAGCAGGGAGCCTGCTTCTCCCTCTGCCTCTGCCCACCACTCTGCCTGTGCTCACTCCCACTCTCTCTCTGACAAATAAATAAATAAAATCTTAAAAAAAAAAGAATTTCTTAAAAAAACTTTATATGCATAGCTTGAAAATATAAAAAGAAAAGATTTAGATAAAGAAATGGGCCAATCTACAACCATAGGTAGAGATTTCAAGGCATATTTTCAATAACTGATTGGGGAAAAAATCAGTAAAAAAACACAGATTATAACCACACAACAGCCAAGAACAGAGCAGATATATATCGAACATTTCACTCAATGATGACGAATACATGTTTTTTCATATGTGTAAGTTGGACAGTTGCCTAAACTGACCACACTCTGGCCATTACGTCTCAAGCTATATTTAAAAATTGAATTCATACACAGTATGTTCTCTGCTTGGTATAGGTAAACCAGGAATCAAAAGAGAAACATAAGAGAAATCACAATGAAAATTAGAATATCTTTTCAATTAAAAGATAATTTAAATAGATATGTTGGCATTTGTAAAATGCAGTAAAAGTACTACATAAGAGGAATATTTAAGTTATTAAGTGGTATAAATGCATGTCTTAAAAAATAAGAAAGAATAAGAATCAATTATCTAAGATTTCTCTAATAAAAGAAGAACAAAATCCTGCAAATTAACCCTAAGAAAATAATAGAAGAAAGCAAATAATAAAATTAGTAGTACAAATCAATGATACAGAAAAGAGATATGTAGCAGGAAAAAAATAAAAGGTCAAAAGTTGATCCTATAAAAAGATTTATAAAAATAATAAAACACTTTAGAATGGACCCCCAAAAAAGAAATCACAAATTAGAAAACTCGAAAAGGAAGAAGGTGTATCACTATAGACCCTTCAGACTTTAAGAAGTTAGTAAGAAGGGGCGCCTGGGTGGCTCAGTGTGTTAAGCCTCTGCCTTCGGCTCAGGTCATGATCCCAGGGTCCTGGGATCGAGCCCCACATCGGGCCCTCTGCTCGGCAGGGAGCCTGCTTCCCCCTCTCTCTCCGCCTGTCTCTCTGCCTGCTTGTGATCTCTGTCTGTCAAATCAATAAATAAAATCTTTAAAAGAAAAAAAAAGAAGTTAGTGAAAGGATATGATGAACAAGTTTATACCACTAATTTTGCAGCTTAGAAGTAGAGAGATAGCTTAAAAACACTTGCCGAAAGAGATACACAAAACAGAATCCCAAAGACTCATACCTGCTGAAGGTACCAAGCATGTTTTTTTTTTTTAACAAAATTACCCAAGACCCGGTTAACCTCCCTGGAAAATTCTTCCAAACAATCAAGACAGAAATAATAACCATAATATACAAACTCCCTCAGAGGATATAGAAAGGAAAAACAGTCCCAGCTAATTTTATGAAGCCAGAAAACCCCAAATACCATAACCTGACAAAGAATATTACCAGGAAGGAGACCTACAGACCAGCATCTCTCGAGAACGAGTTACCAGCAAATCGGATTCAGCAAAGCATCAAGGGCACAGCAAGGTGGCTCAGTTCAACAGCAACACTTAATGTTAACACATCGTGCTCAAGAGCTTTTATTCGAGAAATGCAAGACATTTAACACCAAAGATTCAACTAACTTGGTTCACCATCTTAGCACACTAGAAAAGGAAAAAAGTTACCAGTTTGGTAGTAAAATAGAAAGCATTTCACAAATCCTCCCAACAAGCTCAGAAACAAGGCAGCAATGTTCATCCTCACCACTTCTAGTCAAAATTGTTCCAACAACCATTAGAAACTGTAGGTGAATTTAGGATATAAGGTCAAAACTCAGAATCAAGTGTGTTTTTATATGCTGGCAGAAAACAATTAGAAAATAGAATCTTAAAATTTCCATTTACAATAGCATCCAAAAAACCCCCAAAACATTAACAATATGTTTTCTTGACATGTAGAACTTCCACATTGTAAAGTGTTGACATTTCTGAGACAAAGTCAAGAAGACTCAAGTAAAGGGAGAGATGTAGAATGTTCTAGATTAGAAAATGCAACATAAATAAGGTGTCTATTCTCCCCAAATATATCTATATTCTAAATAACCCTTCCAAACTTCCAGCAGCCTTCTCTGGAAGAATTGATTGGCCAATTAGAAAATTTATATTTAAAAAAGGCAGAGGACCTAGCGTAGCCAGAGTCCTGGGAAGGAACAAAGTTGAAGAGTGGCCCTGCCTGACGCCAGGACTCAGGAAGCCCTTCGGGAACTGCGTGGCATGGTGCGGGGCACACTAACAAGTACTTCAACAGACCCGCACGCCCTGGCACCGTTGGTTTTTGAGAGAGGACTCGCACAGTCTCACGCGGGGATTCGAGTCTTTTCAACACACGGCTCCAGAACAACGGGGTAGCCCTAACAAACAAAAGGAACCTGAGCCTGACCGCACAGCACACATGGAAATTAACTCAAGATGGATCACAGACCTGAATGCAACCATGAAAGCCATGAAGCTTCTAGAAGTCAGCATAGCAGAGTGGCTTCACACCCTCCCGGCAGGCCAAGTGCAAGAAGCAGTAACCATTAAAAACTGATAGACATCCTCAAAACTGAAACTTTCAGTTGAATAGTCAAACCATGTTTTGGGAGAAAACATCCTCTCCATATATGTGGCAATGAGCTGGTACTCAGAATATTTGAAGCATAAGCAACTTCTGCAATTCCGTGTAAACAAAGACCACAATAAACACGGGCACTCGGTTGGACGTCTACTTCAGTAAAGAGCCCACGAATGGGTAAGAAGCACAACCTAATCCTCGGTCTCGCTACCCGTTAAGGATGTGCCACCCCTCACGATGGCTAAAGTGAAAACAATCGACAGCAGCAAACATTCGTGAGGACAGGGAGCCAAGGGGATCGGCAAGAATGTGAACTGATAGAACCACTTGGGGAATGTCAGAACACAACTTATAAAAATAGACGGACAACGACCCTATGGCCCAGGAGCCCACTCTGATGACCCAGGAGCCACTCGGGTTAGGCACCAAAGAACGATGACAGTGTGCACCCACACAAGGACGTGTCCACGAATGCTCACGGCAGCTTCACTCGTGGCAGCAAACAGAGGGTCTTGGCGTCCACCAACAGGAGAACAGACGGACAGGAAGTGTATCAGGACAGGAAAGACTACTGGGCAACGAGAGGAACGGATCACTAACACACACAGCCGCCGCGACAGGGACCCGAAACATCACCTCACACGAAAGCCGCCAAACATAAAAGGGGCATGCTACTTGCTGCTATTTAAGCAAAACCGTAGAACAAATGAAACCATTCCATAGAGAGGGAAAAATCCAAACACGGCACTGCGGGAGCGGTGTGAGGTGGCACTGGCTGGAAGGGGGCAGGAAAGAATTCTCTGTGCCGTGAGAGGACCCTGTCTCTCGATACCAGCTCGCATTACGCAGGGACGTTGTCAGAAGTAACTCGATGGTGCGCTCAAAGGCTGTGCATTGAGCTCAAAACAACAGGCGACATAAACATTCGGCGCTACCTAGTAACATGCACACTGAGATACTTAAGAATCTGGTGTACTGCTGTGACTTCCTTCGGAATAGTCAAAATTTACAGTAACTTGATGGACGGGATAGAGAGCTGATACACCAAACACAGAAAAATAATCAGGCAGGGAGTGTTCTTCGTGTAATTCTTTCCATTTTTTTATGTTTGAAAATCTTTACAATGAAATGTTAGGAATATAAACAAAAGTCGCTCACTTTAATGAAATAAAGAAAGCCATGGAACCATGCCGATAGATGCAGAAGGATAAAACTCAATACTAGCTCAAGCTCAAATCCATAGCAAACCAGGACTAGAAGGCACGTCATTGGAGAGCACCTTATGCACACGCACACATGCACACGCACACCCCACAGCTGCGACATCAACCTTAATGGTGAAATATTGAACGGTTTCCCCCCGAGGTCAGGAACAGACAAGAATGTGCTCTCACCACTTCCATTAAACAATTGCTCTATGGGTCCTACCCAGAACAATAAGAGAAAGCACAGATTTAAACAAAGAAATGCATGCATAAATGTAAAGTTGGAAAGTAGCAAAACCGACATTGTTCACAAATGTTTATGTACAACAAAATCTACAAGTAGTCTACAAAATAGTAGAATTAAATTTGCAAGGCCACGGATACAAGACCAATATACAAAATTCCATTAACAGTATCCCTGTGTGCTACCAACAAAGTCACTGGAAAATGAAATGAAAACAATACCAATAGCATCAAAATACATGCCATATGTGCAAAGCCTAGTCTTTAAAACAAGGTGCTGCTGAGGGGCATTAAAGGTGACCTAAATAAAGGGAATAGTGTGACACAGTTACGGATTGGAAAATGAAAAGAAAAAAGATGTCCACTTCTCTCTACATTTCTCTATGGATTGAATGGGATTTCCATCAAAGTCCAAAGAATTCCCCTGTAGAAACTGACAATCCGGTTCTATAATTTATGTGGAAATGCAAAGCGCCTGGAAAACCACGTCCATCCTAAACAAAATGAACAAAGCTGGAGGTCTTAAGCTGTTCGATTTGGAAACTTACTACAAAGCTGTCACAGTTAACGCACTGTGGCACTGGCAGGAAGACGGGTGAACAGTCCAGGGGAACCCCGCAGAGAATGTGGACATGAGAGCTGTTCACAACAGTCCCTGATTATTGAGTTAGTGCTTGTAGGCTCCGTAGTGATGCCACCTGTCTCCTTCCTGATGTTGGTCGTTCCTTCCAGTCAGTCCTGGTCCTTGCTCTTTTCATGGATCATCTCAGTGGGCTGACAGTCTATTGACCTATAAACTGACGAACAAATTGATAAAAGTAAGCAATATCTTTTCTGGGCACCTGAAGATTCCAAGAGAGAAACCCGGTGTCTTGAGTGGTCGGCTCTCTTCTCAGCGGGCTCGGGATACGCTGTGTCCAGGTGTCCCTCAGGAGTGAAAGAGGCAGTTAGATACGCATCCAAGGACTCATTACCAAGATATTCGCCTGAGGGGGATTGTGGAGGACAGGGAGAGAAGCCGGGACCACGACGAGCTGCCTCTGCCTGGTGGTGGAGTAGAGGTGTCAGCCTCCCGGTGGGCTGAGAGCTGTGGCCGTGAGGGCAGCGTGAGGACCCGGCTCATGTCACTTGTGAAGCACAGGCTCCAGAGCTGGGACAGCACAGCTCACAGCGGCATGGGGTCGCCACCTCAGCTTACGTCTCTTGTCTTGGAGCCAGGGAGGGCTCAAGTTTCTCAGGGCCTGAAACGTATGCATTTTGGGGCCCTCTTTAAGATGAAGCATTGAAAATTATGAGCAGAATATTAGGGACGGGCTTGGAAGGGACTGTGCAAGTGGGGGGTCCTGAAGCTTGAGCAGGACCTGCTTCCCAGTAACTCCACCCACAGGGAGAGGCAGGCGGCCCCCTCCCTCATCGCCACAGCACACGCAAGCACTCACAGACATTTGGGGACGGGGCCGTACCTGGCCACACCGTGTTAGAGTGTGAGAAAGCTGGCCTCCCCACCTCCACATTCATGGTAGAGCGACAGTCCTAAGCCAGCATCTGGGGACAGCAGCACGCTACAGGCAGCCCCGAGAAGAACACAGGTGCAAGGCTCCAACATCTCCCAGGACATGTGACCCATCAGACCGACATTTCCACTCACCCACCCTTCCCATCCTGGGGTCCTCGGCCAGGGCCCCGGGGGCTTCTCTACGGTTTGGTAGAAAGTAGGTCAGAAGAAGGACACGTGGAAGAAAGATAGCCCCCGGGAGCTGTAGGAAGGGCTGATTGGTTTTCTCGAGTCCTTCAATGCTTCACCCTGGAAGAGAGAAAGAGGGAAAGGAGGCTTCATTTTAAAAAAGTTTCCTCAGTGTGAGAGACAGAAAGGACACAGACCCACAGAGGAAGAGCACAGGGTGTGGGGAGCCGACGCGCTTCCTTCACTGAGCCCGCGGGTCCGTGGGCTTCACCAGTCCGCCCCAAGTGCAAAGACGCCACATGAGGCGTGGGAACGTGGGTTCTGCTCCTCAGGCTTTCATGTCATCAGAATTAGTGGGTGACCAGTGGTCCCTAGCACACCCCGAGGTGAAGGCGCCGAGCCCTTGCAGAGCCGTGTTCTGCTATCTGGGCGGCATGTATACACGTGGCCTTGGACGTGCTCCCTCGTGGCAAGTCCGAGTGGCCAGCCCCACACTGTGAGCTCTGGGCACGTGGCAACAGATGGCAAGGGGCATCGGGGGACTTCCAGCATTTTCCAGGGCTGCCCCCTGTCCCCCACTGCGTAACTAACTGAAGGGACCCCTCCACGTATGTGTGCTGGGCAAAATCACTGCCCCCAACAAAATGTTGTGACTCAGGGGCTGCAAATGGGGCCCCACCCGCCATCTGGAGAACCTGCAGGGACACGGGCCCCAGCCCCCGGCCCGGCTCTCAGGGTGACCCCGGGAAGCCCGACCACTAAAAGCTTGCTGCGCGGCGCCCAGCGGGTCGTCTGCGTCGGATTCGGCTGCTCTCCTCCGAGGAACGTCCCCTCCCTGCTTGTGGCCGGGGTGATGAAGCAGAAGAGACGGGCGGTGGATTATTTATAAGACGCGAGCTTCACCTCAAGGCTAAGAGGATGCCATCGCACGAGGCGGGCTCCCCGGAGAGCAGCCCAGGTCTGGAAATGGCACACTGTTCCCGCGGCCCCCACGGCGCCCCCCACCACATGTATTGACCCGTCCAGGTGCTTTGGGCCCGGGGAGGGGGAAGAAAAGCCAGCCGGGCCGTGGCTTCCACCCAGAGCTCAGAGCCTGGGGTGGGGGCAGCTTACCCGGCTGACCCGCCCCCTGAGGGTCCTTGTGCTGCCCCGACCCCACCCCAGCCCTGCTGCTCCCCTGCCCTGTCCTGGCAGCTCTGGGCCCTGGGTTCCACCTGGGGATGCTCAGAGCAGACGAGGGCCGTGACGGGCCGTAGAGACCCTCTTCCCACTGTGGGCTCACGGCCAGGGCAGCCCCGCCCCACCAGCCGGAGTGCCGTGACGATGGCCTCTCACACTCTTGGTGACCACGTGCCCAACAGCCCCCCTGCGCCGCCCTGCCGCCAGCCTGGGGACACCCACAAAGCTCTCTCCCTGCAGACCCTGCTTCCTTAGGGAGGCTGAGCCCCTGGCCGCTTCCCGCTCACCTCACCAGTCCCTGGAGAGCTCGGGAGCCGCCGCCCAAGGCCATCCCAGCACTGCGGGCAGTCCCGGGGCCTCACTGCTCACCACCTGCTGTCCCGGGGAGCTGTCCTGATCAGGGACTCCACTGTCCCCAGCCTCCCCGCCGTACTGTCGCCTGCTCCCACCTCAGCTAGGGGCCGAGCCGTGCAGGCCGTCAGCAAACATGGGTTGTGCACAGCAACACCCCCAGAATCGCACTATGGAGGCTAACCGTGCCTCTCCACAAACAGCCCGTGGCCGCGGGGACGTGGAGTGACACCCTGTGACAGTCGTGGTATCTGAGGTGGCTCGGGGGTCTCGACCCCTGACTTTCCTGGTGGGGAAAATAAGTCACTTAATCGAATCGCTTATTTCTAGTTATTCGCAGAGGCTTGCGTGGACCCCCCACCACACACCCGTGCCTGTGCACACGCACATGCAAGGACGCAGCGGCCAACAGCTCTGCGCGTCACGGTGTTGCTTCCTGAAGCCCACGCTCCTTCCCCTCGACACCCTCCCAATCTCAGTCATCTGTATGCCGCGCTTCAGGAAAACAATGTTTTAGGGTGTGAAGTGTCACGGCAAAGAGCCTGTTTCCGCAAAGCCTGTCGGGCGGCCCTGGAAGCTTTCGGAGTCCCGAGGCGTCGCTCATGAAGTCCCACCGCTTCCCCTTCCTGCGGAACGCCCAGGGGCCCGGCACCGCCCGCAAGCGAGCCGCCGCCGCTCTCCCTCCCCCTGCTCTCCAGAGACCTGCAAAATCAACTGAAAACACCTTTGCACATGGTCCAAGAAAAGAGCAAGCAGTGAAGTAAAATATTAGGGCCGAGCGGGTCCGTCACTTCACTGGAAATGTCGTGAAGCCGAGTGAAGGGGCCGGCGGCCCCCCCGGGCTGTGCTAGTCACCTGCAGACGGGAGCCTGCCCCTGCGGAGCCCCGGCTCTGCCCCTCGGGCCTCGTCAGGCTCGGAGAGATGGAGCTAAATGGGCGAACGCCGCCTCGGGCACGGCTGGGATCTCCCCCCGCCGGGCCAGCAGCCCAGACACCTCGTCGGCTCTTTCCCTGGAGGTCACCTGGAAGTTCATTCTCGGGGTCTCTGACCACAGATGCCGGGAAGGAGGACGACCTCTCTGCTGCGACACTCTTTGAGAGCGTCCATCTTCACCAAGTGCACAACACGTCTGATAAGCTCGGCTTCCATGTGAGTCAGGATCCGCACAACTGGGAAAATGTGAAACAAGACAGGTTGGGCGTGATCCTGAGTGATTGCCGAGGCTCTGTGGCCAGGGCCGTGGCTCCTGCTGTCAGGGACACAGGCCACGGGGAGCACGGAAGACGCTGAGAGACGATCACACGCTCTTCTTCACTCATGTTCCCTGCGTCCCTCTGTGTTGGCTCTGGAGTTCCTGCCTTGCTGTGCACTTGTCCACCTCCCCAAGCGGCTTAATTTACGGCAATTTACCCCAGTGTGTCCTTTGTGTCGATCAAATTTACGAGAGATCCGTGGTGGCCCCTCTTCTGTCCCTGAGACTGACAGCTTGTCCCCCACTGTCTCCTTCATCGCTTATCCAGAGCCTCCCGTTGCCTTGGTTCATCTCCAACAACCTGCCCGCACAGCCACGGGCTTTCCCAGGTTCTGCGTTACCGATTTCTGATGGTGCCTGGATTATTTCCTTCCTTCCACTTGCCTTCGATTCAATTTTCCTTTCCTTCCCACCTGATTCTTCGGTGGAAGCTTAGCTTTGACATCAACCCCGTCGCGGGGCTGAAGGCTACAGACTTCCATCAAAGCAACGCTTTGTTGCAAACCATCAATTTCTCGCAATCACTCACACGAAATATTTTTGATTCCTCCTGCGGTCTCTTCATGGAGATAATGGTGACTTAGAAATGTGTCGCTTAACTTCCAGACCTTTGAGGCTTTTCCAGGACCTCCTTGTTGGTGTCTAACTCACTTAGCTCGCGATCAGAGTACACGCACTGCGCCAGCACGACCCCTTTGGGCGCATGGGCACCTGTTGCCAGGTGTCCGCCCACCCTACTGGGCGCGCGTGCGCGTGGGCGCTGGGGTCCGCCGGGTGGGCGTGGCGCCTGGTGAGGGCAGGTGGTCGCGGTGCCTCGGACCGCACCTGCGCGGGCACCCGGCGGACCCGCCCCAGCAGGAGGGCAGATGCCTGCCACGTGAGCTCTGCATCGTCTTGTCTCCTTGGGCTCCTGTGGTTCGTGGCTGACGTCACGTTCACCCTGTGCAACTTCAGTCACTACTTATTCAGACATTTTCCTGCCCTTCCTCTTTCCCTGAGCACGTCCGTGTGATGAGCACGTCCGTGTGATGAGCACGTCCGTGTGAGTCTTCTTGATACCAAGTCGCGAGTCGATGAAGAGCCATGTTTCTTGTTGTTCGGGTTTTTTCTTCCATTGCTGCCGTCCGGATACTTTCTGTTCATCGGGCTTCAAGTCCACTTTTCTTCTGCACTTTCCGTGCTCGGGACTAGTGGGATTCTGCATTTCTAGACTGGTATCTCCGACCGTTTCTGGGAAGCCCTGCCCAGCATCCCTACACGCAGGTCGTCCGCTCCAGAAACTCCGAGCAAACAAGCCTCAGTCATACTATGAAAGTCACCTTTTCTGTGTTTCCCTTTTCTGTCGTTCCGCTCCGGGCGTGTGAGGGCCCTGCGACGCAGTCCACAAGCCCTCTCCCGCACTGTGGCAATGTCTACCAAGCCCCTTCGTCGGGGCTCTTTTTCAGTTTTGTTAATACTGCATTCCTGCAAGTTCTACTGAATTCTCATACACATCACTTACACCCTTTTAAACATTTTCCTGATCCCTGTAAATATTCCCAGGCTTGTTCTCAACCTGTTATACTATAACCCGTGCCCGACGACTCCGGTTTCGGAATCCTTTATGGCCCTCTTTCTTGGAGCTTGCCTGAACACGGCTGTGCATCCCAGGTTAGTAAGACCACGGTGACAGTGGGATGGAGGAATGCCCTCCTCCCTGGCTCGTCCAGAACTTCATTAAGAGGAAGGGAGCATCCTGGCTCTGTTTTTATGGTTTCAAATGACAAGGCCAAGAGGAATTAACATCTTTTCCTTTACTAGTTTCAGAGGCAGAGGTCAGGGATCCGTCAGTTGCTTGGAACACCCAGGGCTCGCCACGCCCCTGCCCTCCTTCCTGCCCCTCCCCCCAGCGGCCCCCTCCCCTGCCCCGCCTCCCCTCCAGCAACCTTCTTTGCTTCCTGTGACTAGGAGTCGCTCCTGGTTTGTCCCTGTCTGCTTTCGTCTTGTTTTTATTTTTCCTTCCTTTGACATTGCACTTTAAAGTTTTTACAGCCACTTAAAAATTTCAATTTCCACAAAATCTCCCTATGAGTTCGAGTCTACTCTGTCTCTTTCTTGGACAAAGAAACTGAGATTCGGATACGATGCTGTCTCGCTAAATTCCTGCAGGGCAGTGGCAGAGCAGGGCTCTCTCCAGCTGTTCCGAGGGTCCCTATGCTGTCCGGGGCGGGGACCGTCCCAGCACTGCCGAGGCCACGGCCGGCCGCCTGCCCATCCCGATGCGCTCTGCACACAGACGGAGGCGGCACGGACAAGCCGAGCGTCCGCCACGGGCGGAGAGCCGGTGTCCCTGGGAGCAGGCCGGCGAGGCAGAGCACACTGAGCTCCGCATGCTCGCAGCTCCCCGGGCTCGGGCTGGGCTGCCACCTACCGTTGACCTCAAATTCTCTCACTGAAGTGATAAAAAAATACATCTGAGAAAAGTGAGATACTTTTCTTATCTCATTTTCATAAGAGAAACAGTAAAACGTTTAGGATTTGAGGAATTCATACTAAGCTTCTTATTATGGCCCACTTAAATGTTAAGTAAATGGAAATAGATTTCTGTGTGGCCATTCCTAAGATGCACCCAAATCTCAAAACTTTCCCTGGAAAATAAACCTCGAGATGTTTATCACGGCCGAGACCTCCCCCGGCGGTGGTAGCGTCATCCACTCTTGGTGACAGGCCGCACACGCCGCCTCCTCCGCAGCTCTGGCCCCGACTGCCCTCCACGGAGACCCTGTCCCTGCGAGCAGCCGCGCGCTCGGTGCGGGCCGGACTGACCACTCAGCCTGTCCCGCAGCGGCGCTCGCCGGACTCCCCAGCGACCACCGCTGTCCTGCCGGGCCGTCAGCACCTGGACGGGGTCCCACTGCGTTGGAGGCGTGCTGAAGGGCCTCCAGGAACCCGAGGCCCTTGTGAAGAAAGCAGGCCAGAGAGCCAAGGTAGCTGCTCCTGAGTGTGGGGTGTGTGGCAGGCCCGGGCTAGGAGCTTTGCCCGTGTCACCTTGTGAAGTCTCCGAGCATCAAAAGAAGGAGGCACTTTCAAGCCCTCCGTGGGATGCCGTCAAGGTCAAGAACAGCGAGGACTTTAACCCTGGTGAGCACGGCTCCTGGCGGACTCGGTGCCCCAGCCTGCGGCCTTGGAAAACGAGCTTGAACCAGGGGTGAACTCGGGAAGACTGTGGTGTTTCTTGCCACTCAGCAGTCAGGACTCAGCCCCGGAGCAGCCTCCAGCCCCTGGGATGGCACCCGCCGCTGCAGCCACACTGCTAGGGTCAGCACTCGCGCCGAAGACGAAGCCTAAAACACCGTAAAACCGGCGGGTCGTCGGTCCCTCGGGTGAGCGGGGAGCGAGGCAGCGGCTGGTCTAGGGGAGGCGCCGAGCCCGTCCCTTCTCAGCGGCTCGCGCAGGGAGCCTGAAGTCGGCCGTCGTGGGAGCATTTGCACCACGGCCATCAGCAAAACCAACGGTCAACGCTCCCTTCTCAACCATCGCCGAACAGTCACAGACGCCAGGGGGAGACCGAGAAAGCGGGGCGGGCCTCCACGCGCTCCCGGCAGCCTGGAAAAAACAAAGACAGACAGCGGAGGGCACGCCTTGGGGAGAAGTTAATGAACGGAAGGACGAGAAGAGCGAGGGCGCGGCCCCGTGTGCTGGGACTCGCTGAGCGGCAGGACTGTGCCCTCGCCGGCAGGACACTCCCAGGCCTTACTGTTGGGTTTGAGGCTTCTGCGACGGGGTCGCCCACACCGCTGACCGGGGGCACGCGGCGCTGGACCCATGGAACAAGGCAGACGGTGCTCAGCATGGGCAGAAGCCCCAGCCCTCCGAGCTGTCGCTCTAAGAGGAGCTCAGCAAGTTCCTGGAGGAACGCGTCTCCCCTGCTTGCCGTCGGCCCCCGGGAACAGCCGCTTCTTCCAGTCTGACCGGGGAGGCACTGGAGCCTCTCTGGGTGGAGTGCCTGGTACTTCAAGCATGAAATCAAGAAGATCTTGTAGCTCAGGTCCATGACGTTACTACTGGTCAACGTTAGAGAAGAATCCAAAGCCTCTCTATCTTCTCCAACCACACGGCCCATGCTTGGGCAACTCATTGAATAATATGGCGGCAAAATGCCTCCGTCTCTCTCTCTCCACACCAAACACAGAGCTCTCTCTTGGCCCCGGTACAAGGCTGCTGCAGAGCCAAATCCTGCCCAAGGGGGAGCCCCCAAGTGATGCAGGAGGCCCAGCGACCCAGCCCACGCGCGCCCGCACACTGGCCCGTTATCCCCATCGGCTCCCCATCTCTCAGGGTCAGGGAGGCCCGCCCACCCCAGGAAAGCTTCGTCGTGACCACCTGGGTCATTCCACTGGTCCGTCCAGCACGCTTGAGCCCGAGTCTGTTTCCAGCTTGGAAGAGAACGTGCTTCGTTCTCCGGCATTTGGGGCAGAGAGGTGTTGTGCACGGGAAGGCTCTCCAGAGGACGCTCTTCCTCAAACAAATCATGCAAACCCCGCATCCCCCAGCGCTCGCCGTGCCTCAGTCAGTTGTGCGACCGACAACAGCGGGCGTGAAAGTAGGGAAAAGCGTGTCGTGAACATTTCCGCTTCCTCATCTCTAAGTAGATTATCATCTCGGGGACCCGGCCCGGTGGCGGATGAGGCGCGCGACGTCAGGCGGGCCAGGGCGGGAGCGCGTTCCCTGTTGTCTGCAGCTCTTTTCTTTTAGTAAACGCGTTAGAAACGGATCGCGGT
>RCUC01044652.1:0-13584 GCA_003697995.1 Taxidea taxus jeffersonii | reverse complement strand
TAGGTGCCCCTTTTTATGTATCTCTTAAGTAATTTTTGTGGGTATAATTGACTGTACTTCTTTAGTCTTTGGACCTTCATACTACTTTTATAAGTAATTGATCTATTACCATTACTACAGTTTACTTTTACCCATGAAATATCATTTCTTTCATAATTTTCTTACCTGTAGTTATAGCCATTCTACTTTAAAAAGTCTCTTTAACATTTCTTATAAGGATGGTTTTAATGATGGATGGATCCTTTAACTTTTGTTTGCCTGGAAAATACTCTATTGCTCCTTCAGTTTTGAATTGTAACCTTGCCAGGTAGAGTATTCTTGGTTGGAGATTGTTTTGTTTAATTTTGTTTCATTTTCTTACAACACCTTGAAGATATCACGTGATTGTATTATGGCCTGCAAACTTTCTGCTAAATGATTCTAATAACCAACTTATTGAGTTATCCTTGTTCTTTACTAGTTGTTTTTCTCTTGTTGGTTTTAAGTTTTTCTCTTTATCTTCAGTTTTTGACATTTTTATATATTCTGTATCTTTGTGTGTACCTCTTGAGTTCATCTTGTTTGGGAATATCTATGCTTCCTGGACCTGGATATTTGCTTCCTTCCCCTGACTAGGGAAGTTTTCAGCTATTATATCTTAGAATTTATAGTATTCTGTCCCTTTCTCCATCTCTCTTCTCCTTCTATTATATGTATCTTCTTCTATTATATCCATTATAATGCAAATTTTAATGTTGTTGCCTAAGAGATCCCTTAAACTATTCTCATTTTTAAAATCCTTTTTTTTCTTTTTGCTGTTCAGCTTGGATTATTTTCCTTACCCTGTTTTCCAGATTGGTGAACATTGTTCTGCATCCTCTAATCTTTATTTCCTCTAGTGTATTTTTTTTTTCAGTTATTCTTCAACTATGATTGGTTCTTTTCTCTTTATTGATGTTCTCACTGTGTTCATCCACACTTCTCTCAAGTCCTCTGAGCATCTTTATGACTATTACTTTGAACGCTCTACCCAGTATGTCAATCATCTCCATTTTGTGTAGACTTCAGAAGTTGTGTCTTGTTCTTTGGTTTGGAATGTATTTGTTTCATTTTGTCTGACTCTCTGTGTTTGTTTCTCTATGTTAGGCATGTCAGTTACATCTCCTGTTCTTGAAAGTAGTGATCTTATGTACAAGACATCCTATGGGGCCCTGTAATACAGTGCTCCCTGGTCACCAAAATCAGGCACTCCAGAGTGTCTGCTGTGAGGGCTGTGTACACCTTCCTGTTGTGACTGGGCTACAACTGCTATGGGTGTGCTGGTATGCAGGCCTGACCCCCACATGGCTGGTAACAATGACTAGCCATGACTATTAGGGGTGTCCTGGTGGGCATGGCTGCCTTCCTGCATGGCTGGCTGAGACAATTGGCTGTAGCTGCTATGAGCATGCTGGTAGTCTGTCCTTCCCTCCCCTCCTGCAGGGTATTAGTCACTTTGGAGAGAAGCTGGTTCTGGCTGAGGCTGCCTGCTAAGTGTTATATGGAAGTAATCAATTCAGGAAATTCCAGTTCCACCTGATACTGTTCTGCCATATGCGGTAGGTAGGGTAGCATTTGCTTGAGAGAGCACTTGCTGACCTGGACAGTTTGGATGGGGTGGTTTTGCATGAGAATGCTAGGGTAGAGTGAATGGTGCAAGCAAGTTAGGTGGAGAGTGTCAGAACTGACTCCCACCAGCATCCTGCCAGCTAAGCTGAAGGAGAGTAGGAAAAATGGAACCCTCTAGCACTTCTCTTCTTGGTGAAATTTCCTACAAATTCCTCCCTCTTCAGCACATGCTCTAAAATTAGTCAATAAACCACCTTTACATATAACTTGGGCACTTTTCAAATGGCTTCCTCTGTGATGGGTCTTAGAGTAAGTGAGACAGTGTGCTGGCCCTTCAAGAGTGGATTCTCAGTTGCCTATAGCTTTCCAGCTCTCCCAGAGTTAATCCTCACTGATTTTCAAAGACAGATATTATTGAAGCTCATCTTTCTGGTGCAGGTCTTCAAGGTGAGGGTGCCCACTAAGGCTTGATCCCCTTACTTCTCTGAGAGGACCTTAGTGACTGTGATAACCTTTTCACTTATGGTTCACTGTGTGGAGGGCTTCTCAGTTCTGTCTCTGCCCCTTCTACCTTTCTTTTTCTTTTTTTTTTTAAGATTTTATTTATGTATTTGACAGACAGAGATCACAAGCAGGCAAAGAGGCAGGCAGAGAGAGAGGAGGAAGCAGGCTCCCTGCTGAGCAGAGAGCCTGATGCAGGGCTCGATCCCAGGACCCTGGGATCATGACCTGAGCCAAAAGCTGAGGCTTTAACCCACTGAGCCACCCACGCAACCCCCCTTCTACCTTTCTTGATGTGGCTTTTTTAAAATATCTTTAGTAGTGAAAGAGCTCTTATGTTAGTCTTCAAGTCATTTTCAGAGTAAGTTGCATTATATGTGGTTATAGCATCATTGTGTTTGTGGGAGAAGGTGAACCCAGAATCCTCCTATTCCCCTATCTTTCAAGCTCCATCTCTTTATTCCGATCACTTTAAAAGTGATAAAGCATTATGGATAGTATTGAAGAGCTTCAGTTATAATTTCCCTTGATCCCATTCTCCTTGTCATCGTCTCTCCCCAGAGTACTGGCATGACCTATGAATCCATTTCAAATGTACTTAATGTGTGTTTGTGTATAAAATTATCAACATGGATTGCATAAACTATAAAGGGTCTGAAATATCACTCTACTTACATGCTAACCAGGTATCCTGCCCAATTCATGATTATTAGGAAGATCTTCCTGGATCAGAGAAAAAGGACTTTCATGTTCACTGTAATAATATTAGATAGAATAATAGAATTTTCATGTTTTTCCCAAACCCCAGTTCTCAAGGGTAATGCAAAGATGACCAGAAACCCCTACACATTGTGTGGATAACATTATAGGAGGGAAACCATGAGCTTAGAGATTGCTAAGCTTTTATAATGGACAGCAGACACATCTGCCCTTTGTTCCAGAAGGAGAATTTACCTCTGTCTTTGAAGGATATTTCCTACTAAAAAAAAAAAAAATCCTTAAAAATATGGTTCAGTATAGATTAGGATGATTTATATAACAGAATTGGTTTTTTTGCTCTGTTTCATATCATTGTGGCAGGGGAAGAAAATACTCTATTTTAAGATCAGAGATATAGATTGAGGCACCACTTTTAGATTATCACTTTTAATTCAAATTATTATGCATGCCTTAATTCCTGAATCTTATAATTTCATACACAGACATAGAACATATATTCTGTAAGAATTCTTTAATATTACAGCAAGAGCAGTGACTTAAATATATAGTAGTTAATCCGTTAGGATTGAATTTTGAATTTGCTAAAAACAAGATGAATTATTTCTAAAAGTAATGTAATAATTGTAATAAATTGAAATCTTATTATGCCATTCTCCTAAGTATATTCAAATAGCTATTTAGTATGCCAAAAAGTATGACTATGATATCCATTTTTTTTCATAAACTGGCAGTGAACTATGCAGTATGAGCCAAAAAAGGAAAAAAGAATATTTGTAAACAATATTTAAAGTGTTACTGAAGAAATAGAATTAAATGTGATATGTATATTTTCTTACTGCCTGAGAAGTTTGTTCTCCTTAAGAGATTAATGATTTGACAAATAAGGAAACAGTCATTTTGGGAAGTTAGCTTGATGCAATCAAAGGTGGACAAGTGTCACAGTACCTTCTGGTCTGGGAATACCCAAGATGCCAAAATTGGAAATCATGAATATAACCACCTCTGGGAGAAGCCCCGTCTGTTCTTTTCATCTTACTTAGAAAAGTAAAGAAAAATATCAGCTTTCAGGAAAGGCACACTCAAGTATAACTCAAATAGCTAGAAAAGAAATAACCAGATATTTCTATATTACTAGATAATCAGAGAACAATGTGAGTAAAATTCAAAATTTTATCTGATCTAAATTAAAGAAATCACTGAGAAATAATATATTCTTTTCTAATTACCTGGGGAAAGGTTGGCATTTTTTTTAAGCTTCCAATGCTAACAAGAACATATCACACAAATTCATGTATTTCATAATGACTTCCTGTAGATCCTTAAATATTTTTGAGGTGTATTATATACAGTTCAAGAAGGGTGTTCAGTATAAGCAATTAGATAAATAATCATTAGAAAATACTCATGTATAGAATTAGTATTTTGGCTTTGTGAATATAATATATAACTACATTTGTTTGATTTAAATTGTAATAAATATTTAAGTCATTAATTACCTATTAAGAGAGGCATGGTACTAAGCACTAGTGTTATTCCTTTGTTTTAGTAACAGTCTGATAAACATGTACACTGGTCTTTTTTACAAACAATTTCAATTAGGAACACTTGTATCCATCTTCTTTAACACTTTCATCATCTAAGACACACATGTTTTGCCTACACTAGCCTATTAAGCTATTTTATGGGACAAATGACAGTTTTGAATGTATTTCCTCACATCAAATATACAGAAATGGACTAGATTGTTTTTAAGGTTCTTCCATTTCTTGATAGTCTGCTCTGGAGAAATAAACAACTGTTGAGCAAAAGAGTGGAGTGGAAAATCCAGGGGTCTGGCTTTGCTATTTATCTTGGTGACCTTGATCAGATGGTCTCCTATCTCTCAGTGTCATCACTTGCAAACAATACTTTGAGGATGATAAATGTGATTAACCATATACCATACCTAGCATAGTCTCTGGCACTTCTCGTAAAACCTGATAATGTGGTAACTATTTTAGTGCCATATTAGATAAATGATACTTATATATAAAATACCAATAGACAAGGGCTAGCTTTGCCCAGATATTTGAGCACAATCCTAAGGGAAATGTGCATGTCTTGACAGGATGAAGAAAAGGAGTGACATGTTTATACTTGTATTTTATAAATATCAGTGGGATAACATTAAAGAGACTAAATAAAAACCTGTAGTGGAAATTTTCCCTCATTAACTTTTTGAAAAGCACCCTAAGTCCCATGATTTGGCTTATATTTATCCCATCCTTGATTAAGGGTTGACCAGCTTAGTTTAAACCAATCAATCACTACATCCCATCATACTTCATATTATTACTTCCTAAGTTGGCACATGACCCAATTCAAAGTGGCCAAATAAAGGAGATTGTACACTGAGCCTTTTCCTACTTAATTAGTGGTTTTCTTCTCTTTCTTACTGGAGTTCATTGTAGAAGTTTGTAGCTTTATGAACTCCTGAGAGCCATGTTGTGGCTAACACAAACCGTCAAGAATGAAGTGAACACCACCCCAAAATTAATAAAAACCTGGACCAATGAAGGAGCAGTAGATATGGCTTAATACTTGTCATGAAGATTAGAGAAGCCAATAATATGGACTCAGTAGTATTTGGTTCATTTGGAGAACAGGGTGGTGATAAAAAGAAAGAATAGATAACAGTTCTTATATTTCTGGCTTGTGTGGCTATAGTTGGGTTGTAGTGTCATTTGCAACTTGTCATCAAGTGCTTGAATATTGGTGTTCAGTGAGGGCTACCCTCACTTTTGTCTCACCAAGGTCACCAGAAAACAGATGAAGGAAGGTAGCCTTCATCTCATCTATATCCTCCATATATCAAACCAAGACATCTCACTGGCAGAATCAAAATTAAATCTAGAAATTTGCAAGAAAACCACAAAAATTGTAACAAACGAAAAACCCATTTCATAGTCTCTGTGATATAGGTAGAATGATTAGTAAACCCATAAATGGGTTTGAAATCTGTGTATGTAAGTTTCAAAATGTATGGAATTTATAAGATAGGTGCAAAAAGAGCCACTGTCCCAAATTGTTAGAAAGCAAATTAACATCTTCAGACTAAGGATCGTGGGCTCACTTTCAAAGAAAAGGGCATCTGCATGGATAGAAAGCCATGAGTTTGGTTCCCACAAAGGGTCTTAGTTGTTACTATGGCAACTTGAAGCCTTAATCCAAAGTCTGTGTTCTGAGGTCCCAAATGGTCTTCAGGCAATCATCAAATTCTAACAACACATGTATGTAAAAGTGCCTTTTCTTCTGAAGAAAGAGCTAGCTTTAATCAATTATTTAACACAACAAAAAGTAAGAACTATTGTTTGGAATTTCTGTCAACATAAGAGATACTGCTGATAAGCAAACTTTGAATTGGTCAAAGAGGAGTTTTCAAGGACTTAACTATAAATAGGTAGCTCCTCTACTCAGACCATCTAAAGCATACATTCATTAATGAGAAAAACAATGGTAATGTCATGATTTTTGCCTCAACATAATTTCTATAAACACGAAATTGGGTCATCTTCACAAGATTGGATCTGAGAAGGAGCTCACACTAGGAGAACTTATTCTAGGAATCAAAAATGGCAAAGAGATTTTTCTTTTCTCCATTGTATATTCATCTTCTTTGTTGAAAATCAATTAACTGTATGTAAGTGAGTTTAGTTTTGAGATCTCTATTTTGTTTCATTTATCTGTGTGTCTGCTTTTGTGCCAATACAATACTGTTTTGATTACTATGGCTTTGTAGTATAGTTTGAAATCACTTCCTGATTTCAAACTCAGGCTTTACTCTTTCTCATGATTGTTTGGCTATTTGGGATCTTTTGTGGTCACATAAATTTTAGAATTATCTCTTCTAGTTTGTGAAAATGTCATTTTGGTAAGAATTTTAATATGGATTGCATTGAATCTATAGATTACTTTGGGCAGTATGGACATGGTAACAATATGATTTCAACCCATAAGCACCGATATCTTTCTATGTACTTGCATCTTCTTCAGTTTCTTTCATCAGTGTCATATAGTTTTCAGTGTACAGGTTACCTCTCAGGTACAGGTACCTCTCAGGTAACCTGTTACTTTATTATTTATTTCTAGTTATTTTATTCTTTGTGATGTAATTAGAAATAGAATTGTTTTCTTGATTTCTCTAATTCATTATTAGTGTATAGAAATGCAACAAGCTTATATATATTAGTTTTGTATCCTGCAACTGTGCTAGCTTCATCTATTAGTCTAATAATCCTTTGGTGTACTCTTCAGGATTTTCTGTATATAAAATGATGTCATCTGCAAATAATAACAGTGTTACCTCTTCCTTTCTAATTCATATGCCTTTCTTTCTTTTTATTGCCTAATTGCTGTGGCTGGGTACCTCCAATACAGTTGAATAACTGTGGGGAAGATGAGCAACCCTGTCTTGCTCCTGATCTTAGAGGAAAAGTTTGCAGCATTTTTCACTGTTGAGTATGTACCTGTGGGTTTGTCATATATAGCTTTTATTATGTTGAGGTACATTCCCTCTATACCCACTCTCCTGGGAGTTATTATCATAAATGGATGTTTTAAATAAGTGGTACTGGGAAAACTAGACAGCCACATCCAAAAGAATGAACCTAACAACTTTCTTAGACCCTATACAAAACTAAACTCATAATGAAGTAAGACATGAATGCAAGACCTGAAACCATAAAACTCCTAGAAAAAAACATGGTCAGTAAGGTCCTTGACATTGGTCTCAGAAATGTTGCTTCGGATCAGGGAAGGGAAAGGAGAGGGGAAGACAAAGGAAACAAAAGCAAAAATAAACAATTGAGACTACATCAAACTAAAAAGTGTATGCACAGCCAAGGAAATGACTAACAAATGAAAAGGCAAAGTACCAAATGGGAGAATATATTTGCAAATCATATGTCTGATAAGGGAATGCTATTAAAACATATAAAGAATCCATACAATTCAACACCAAAAACAATCCAATTAAAAAACAGGCAGAGGACCTGAACAGACATTTTTTTTCTAAGGCAGAAAAACAAATGGCCAACAGACACATAAAAGATACTTAACATCACTCATCATCAGAGAAATGCAAATCATTTTGAGATATCACCTGACACCTGTAAGAATGACTAGAATCTACAAGACGAGATATCAAGTGTTGGTGAGGATGTGGGAAAAAAAGGATCCCTTATGCACTGTTGGTGGAAATGTAAATTTGTTCAGCCACTGTGGTAAACAGCATGAAGTTTCCTCACAGAAATTAAAAACAGAACTTTTGTTTGATTCAGATATCCTACTACTTGTTATCTACGTGAAGACCATGAAAACACTAATTTGAAAAGATACATGCACCCCTGTGTTCTTTGCAGCATTATTTACAATAGCCAAGATATGGAAAAAGTATATATTGATGGATGAGTGAATGAAGATGTGATATGTATGTATACATACACACACACAAGCATACACATAGGCACACACACACATACACATAATGGAATAGTAGTCGGCTATAAAAAAGAATGAGTCTTGCCATTTGCCACAACGTGGTTGAATCTAGGGGGTAGAATACTAAAAGAAAAAACATCAGAGAAAGACAAATATCACATGAATTTTTCTATCTGTGAATTGTAAGAAACAAAACACACCAAGACTTACAAAGAACAGACTGGTGTTTGCTGGAGTGGAGGCTGTTGGGGGCAGTAAAATGGGTAAAGGGGATAAAGCAGTACAAAATTCAGTTATAAAACAAATCATGGAGATCTAATGTACAGCCCTGGGAATATTATCAGTAATATTGTTATAACTTTGTGTGGTTAGAGATGGCAACTAGACTTATTGTGGGGACAACTTCACAATGTATACAAACATGAATCACTATGTGCACCTGAAACTAATATAAAATTGTACTTCAATTAAAAATAAATAAAAATCCCCTCCACACAGTTGGGAATTTGACAAGACTGAAAAATTTTAGAAAATCCTCTAGATAATTCCATCTATCAGGCAGTTTTCCCAAGAAAGAGGACTTTGTGAAGTCCATTAAAGGTGATTCATTACTATTGGTCATCTATATATATAAAGAATGGCAATGGGAGTCATTGAAATATTTAGGACTTTATGCTCCTTCTATAAAAGTTAATTCTATTTGGCTGTTTTTTAATTAGCTTCCAAATGCCAACTTTGTCAGTAAGAAAAGAGTCTTGGGGTGCCTGGTGGCTCAGTGGGTTAAGCCTCTGCCTTCGGCTCAGGTCATGATCCCAGGGTCCTGGGATCGAGTCCTGCATCGGGCTCTCAGCTCAGCAGGGAGCCTGCTTCCTCCTCTCTCTCTCTGCCTACTTGTGATCTCTGTCTGTCAAATAAATAAATAAAATCTTTAAAAAAAAAAAAAAAGAGTCTTGATTAACTCATGTTTCCCACCATGCTACAGGAGTTTGATACCCTCAGAAAGGTAACCTAACACTGAGTACCTGTGTTCTCTCTGGCACAAGTCTGGCAGTTAATGTAGCACAACTGACATGGTAAAGTTTCCCTATCTTGGCATCAAAAACTGGGAATTAATTAGATTGTAGCTGTAATCAATGTGCTTCCATTAAAAAAATGAAGGTGAATGAAGAAAATTTTAGGATCCAAAATATTTGGTAACAAAACTATATAGGTTCCAAACTGGAAGTCTGTTCCAATAAGCTGTACTTTGAGTTCACTTTTTAAAAATGAGTGAATAAGAGTGAGAAGGACAGAAGAAGTAGAATGAGCTAAAGCAGAAATGTGTGGAAAGAGCTGCAAAAAACAAGTGAAAAAGAGGGGTGCCTGGGTGGCTCAGTGGGTTAAAGCCTCTGCCTTCAGCTCAGGTCATGATCCCAGGGTCCTGGGATCGAGCCCTGCATCGGGCTCTCTGCTCGGCGGGGAGCCTGCTTCCCCCACTCCTCTCTCTGTCTGCCTCTCTGCCTACTTGTGCTCTCTGTCAAATAAATAAACAAAATCTTAAAAAAAAAAGTGAAAAAGAGGCAAAGTTCGGTAAAAGGACATAGCTTATGGTTTACAATAACAATTATGTTGTATTAGAAGTATTCTCTTCCCAACAGAGAAGTGTATGAAAACACATGTGTTCTTTATGAAATCGGTTTCCCTGTCTCTTCCTCAAACTGCTATTGAGAAGCAGTCATCCTGAAATGTAATCAGTGTAAAACATGATATAGTAAGGGAAATTACGGCATGTTATAAAAGAATATTGAAATTTTACAAAAGAAGTGATGTGTACTGCTGAAAGGTGACAAAGTTCACAAAATGGAACACTCAGTGATTCCTTTCTCCTGAATTAGAATAAATGGAAAAACACATACACTCTTATGGCATCTTTAACACATTCTAAAAGAGAGGATTTATCACACTGATAAACACAAATCTATTATTCCGGTAAGCATATTTTCATGAAAGAAGGATGACTGAGGAAATGCACTGCAAAATCATTCTACATTTGTAACACATTCACTAAGTTAAACAATTGTGTGTGTGTGTGTGTGTGTGTGTGTGTGTGTGAGTGCGTGTGTTTAAGTGATCTTTGAGTATCTTCCCCCCAGTATGATAATATGATGACTAGCTCTGTATGTATTATGTATTCTGACCTGATTAGCAACAACATTTTTGTGTAAATTAATTAGTTTTTTGTTGTAAACTAAATGGCATGTAAGTGTGGGTTACAAAACCAGGCTTCCCAGAGTTTCACGAGCCGAGTAGAAGCTGATTATGAAAGCTGAGGGTCTCACATATGTGGTAAACAGACAAAGGTGCAAGAACATGTTAATTTCAGTGTATCTAATAAAGTTACTTACTACAGAAATTTACTTTTCAAAAAAAGTAAGTCTGTCTCATTCGGATCTTATTAAAATACATGTAATCATATCCTTTCTCCCAAAAATAACTTCGATAAGACCATAATACTTAAAATTAATGAGAAAATATTATAGTATTTTGACAGTAAAGATAAATAATGTCTAAGAACTCACTATATATTGTTTTAAATGGGTCTTTTTCTCAAACATCATACTTTATATATACCTCCCCTAACCCAAGTGCAGACCTGATGTAAACATCCACAGGTTAACTGAACTATTGTAAGAATTCTTTCAGCTAGTTTGAATTTGACTTTGTCATGTATGATGTATTATTTTTATTACGTTAGGGTAAAATGTACCTTAGGAATCTGGCAGGAATCAGTGACCGATGACTCATGACATGAAGATTTCCCTAAACAGAGAGCAGTTGTGCAAGAACACAAATGAGAGGTAAACGGTGGAGGTGCAAATGAGTAAGCCTTCAGCTGAAAATGTGCATTATACAATACCAAGTCCACCAGCTGCCTGTAAACAGGCATGATATCAGGTTTCTAGTGCTTTCTGGCTTAGGGCTCATTTTCTGCCAAGAAATGAAATTCATTCTGAATTATCCCCAGAAATTAATCTTCTGCTGTGTGTTAAATCATATGTATGAACTAGGCACAAGAAGCTGATGCAATAGCTTGTACCTTGAAGTCAGAAAATTTACCAGTGTGCATGCTTTTTATAGTCAGTTCAACAGAAAGCAGGCCTTTGGCTCCACAGAAGATGTACATTAATAGCCTATCCTGAGCATTAGGCATTCTTTACCTCCCTTTCATCCTCTGTCCACAGTCATCATTTTCTTCATCTTACTGTTCCAGGACCCAATGTCTGTGCTACAGGTTGGGTCTCCAGGCGAGCCATCTTCACAATCATTTGTGTGGTGATCTAATCCTATTGTTTAAAGGGCTCACAAAACTGGATCAATAGTCCATTTCTTTCTGACATGGGCATACAGCCCTACCGCCACTTTGCTCTGTATCGGGGAAATGCTAGAAGTTGTTATCATTTTTCCTTCTCAAGGTAACAACTCCAAGTTTAGTAGAGATTCTTTCTATTTCTATTTTTATAGTCTTAGTTCTGGTTTCCTTTTTGGGCTCAGGAGTGTTGAGGAAAGACGCACTCTAGGTGTCACCCTAGCTGCTGGCCTTAGGATTTATTTTACTTCAATTTCCACAGCATACTCCCCTCCTGTTCTGACTTCACATTCTGCACACATTTTCACTCTGTCAGTGTCTCCTCTCTCATCTTTCCATTAAATATATCTGTAACTCTTTCTATACTCCTGTGTCCCTTGTCACTGCCTGTGTGCAAGGGCAAATGAAATCAGTGCTTTATCATCAGAGGAGGTGACTTGGGGTAGGGGTATATGATCTGGAGAATCTACTAGAGAGGGATAATTTATTCTTCAAAGTTCCCTCCTTCCTATTAAGACTTTCTATTGGATAAATTCCTGATTGCACAAAGTTTTATTTCCATTTTTCATCCAATGACTGTCAAATGGAAAGAATTATAATACTCTGAGATGCAAAGATATATTGACTTATAGATCATGTCACATTAACATTCTTGGAGAGCAGCAACTGAGTCTACTCACTATCCCTAGGCAAATATTATAAAATATTTGTACCACTTTCTCCACATACACAGCCTAGATAGAGGTCAAATAGAGCTATATCCCTTTGCCCCTGGAAAGAAGGAATATAATAAAGAGAAAAGCAGTAATTTTACATTTAAAGCTGTAGTCAACTGTGATGTATAATTCTTAAAAATAACTCATTTCTTGTAATTAGCAATAAAAATGATTATATGCCCTCAACATTGGGTTGATTCTGAATGTTTTATGTGGATTAATCTATTTAACTTCTTGATAAGTATGGGAGAGTATTTAGTAATTGCTCTGATTTCCTTACCTCCCAAGGTTAAGAGGTTATAAATAATCTTTAAGAAAACTCAAGTCTTTAGACTTCTAAAATATGACTACCATAATGTGAAAGAGAACCAAAGAGAAAACTCACAAACACTGTTTTTCGTTTTAAAACTCCTACTGCTTTGGGTTCCTGGGTGGCTCAGTTACTTAAGTGTCTGTCTTTGGCTCCCATCATGATCCCAGGGTCCTGGGATCGAGTCCCACATCAGCCTTCCTGTTCCATAGGGACTAGGCCTCTGCCTCTCTCTTTCTCTCTGTCTCTCATGAATAAATAAATAAAACCTTAAAAAAACAAAACAACAACAAAAAACCTCCTACTGCTTTAACAAGTTCATGTTTTTTCTTTAGCTTCAAATCTTAGCAAAGGCAGTGATAATGAAATATATGCATATATATAATATACACACACTATGATTTATATAGTGTATATTTTCTATACTATATATAATCTTGCATGGCTCTCTGTGAACAAGTAGCATAATTATTCCCCCCAAAATAAAAATGGTTTGCAATTTTTATTTATCTGGAAATGATTTTTGAGAAGCCAGAAACGAGTGCATTTATCTGAGTATTCTCCCTGCTTCTCCACTACCTACCACAGAATTGACACCCAAACATCTCACCATCCATTGCTTTTAGCTCAGGTCTTCTTGCCTTATGGGGAGTTAAATTCTTTCAATTGCAAGGGGTGCCTGGGTGGCTCAGATGGTTAAGCATCTGTCTTCAGTTTAGGTCAGGATCTCTGGGTCCTGGTATTAAGCCCCACCTCAGGCTCCCTGCTTAGCAAGGACTCTGCTTCTCCCTTTGCCACTCCCCCTGTTCATGCTCTTGCTCTATCTCTCTGTCTCAATGAATAAATAAAATCTTTAAAAAATAATAAATAAAATATTTTAATTGTGAAGGGTATGAAAGTGGTAAGAAGAGTGAAGGGAAAAAAAA
>RCUC01044645.1:0-16070 GCA_003697995.1 Taxidea taxus jeffersonii | reverse complement strand
GACAGAGATCACAAGTAGGCAGAGAGGCAGGCACAGAGAGAGAGGGAAGCAGGCTCCCCACTGAGCAGAGAGCCTGATGCGGGGCTCCATCCCAGGACCCCGGGATCATGACTTGAGCTGAAGGCAGGGGCTTTAACCCATTGAGCCACCAAGGCGCCCCTATATCCATGTATTCTACAGATAGTTTTTGAAGGGCATATTTGGGAAAGAAGAAAAAATGATGCATATTAATCTTAGAGACTAAATCAACCTCATCTTTATGCATATTTAAAGAGAAGTGTAACCGAACATTGATAAGTTGTTTTGACTGCCTACACACCAAACTTAAACGGTGGCATTTCTCCTTGTCTTTGAGATCTGTGGGAGAAACAGCCTGTGGTTACAGTGTTGATGCAATAGTCAGACCACAGGTGTTCCAACCTCGTCATCTTCTGTCAGCACCATCTGGAGCAAATTACTTAATTGTGCCCAGCCTCAGTTTACTCCTTTGTGAAATAAGATTCTAACACTGTCCTCTTTGGTTGGGTTGTTGGAAGCTTAAATGGATTAGTCTACGTAAATAATATATGGTATCAAACTTGGTGCCAAGTAAAAATGAGCTGCTGCCATTAATGTCAGTATTAATGCAGCATCACCAAGAACTTCTTGGAACTCCACGTAGGAACCTATCTCAGACTCAGTTTAACTTTTTAATAGTGAGTAGCTTTCTCATCACTAAATTAAAAACCCTAGATCCCTGTTTCCCCACCGTGTTCATGTCCTTACCCGCAGAAAAGAGCAATGTATGGAGAGCCCACGTCACCGCAGGAGGCGGTCCAGACCCTACTCAGCTGCAGCCCCTTCACAATTTGTGGGGAACAACCCAGGTTGGGATGTTCTTTGCGAGACCCTGTGAGTAAGTTACTCTTCTTCCTCTCCGCTCCCTTTCCTTCCACCTTCTGTAGGGACCAAAGAAAGAACCCCAGGACTTCTTTTAAAGATTTCAACTAAGGATTCATCAAACTTAAAACAACACCAGGTATGACTGACCCCACATGGTTTTCATTCTAAAAGATGTATTAAGAAAATATCTTGGCCAGGGAGACTGTTTTCTGATAAGCTCTGTCTAGGCCCAGCTCTCCTCCAGCATTAATTCTCACCCCATTCTCCGCACCAAAGCCGGCAAGCAGGAAGCAGGCCTCAGAAAACCGGCCTTGCCGAGGACCCCATTGGGGATTCTCCTGGTCCATTTGCACTGGGCTCTGCCTTTCTTTGGAATCAAGAGGGGAAAAAAAAGTACGAAACTTTTCTGTGTCTTTGCTTTTTAACAAATGCTCTGAGAATCTTTTTTTGGGTGGGAGGATTTTTTTCTACTCTCTCTAGTTGGGTGAATGTTAAACTTGTTCCATCTGGGAGCAAGAAATCCTGCGTCAATGCCTCCATCTTAGTAAACTGCTCCCTCGTTTTGAATAGTCATCCGTCCTCGCTTTTCTACCTCCATTTCACACGATAAAGAATAAGCTTACTTTACACTCTCTTTTTTAGCATCCTAGATATGTTTTGGTTATGATGGTGATGTATCAAATCCCTCTTTATTTATACTTCACCAATCAAAGTAAATTTGACATTCAGTTTTCTGGTACATATTTTAAGTGGTTTGATTTTTGGCCTTATTGCTTGAATCATCTAACAAACTCATGAAAATAGGCAACTTGATTCTCTTTTCTTAAATTTTCTTTACCTCATACACATTTCAACTATCACACTATATTGTGTGCCTTTATATATGTGTATGTATCTCAATATAATTTTCTTCTTGATAGAGAGGCAGATGAAAAATTTTTTTCCCAAAAGGCTCTCCCAGGGATTCTAAAAAACTAAAAAGTCCAATTTCTAATGTCCTGGTTTTTTTTCTTTCTATAATAATTTGAATTAAATTGTTGAGCTAAATGAATTGAAATGAGGGTTTTATTTTAGTTACTTTAATTTTCTAAATCTTACTCATTTTTTAGTCTACTCTATTGAAAATATATACAAAAACCCAGTCATTATATATGTACAGTTTGATGACTCTTGACAAATGTATACACCACAATCTAGATATAGAATATTTATATCCCTTCAAAGAGTTCCCTCCTGCTTCTCTTAAGCCCCCACCTGACTCTCCCCTCAGCCCCAGGCAATCATTCTTTTGTATTCTGTCACCATGCATTAGTTTTAGTTTTGATTTTCCTACAATTTCATGTAAACAAATTGTATTAAATGAATCTATGATATTTTCTGGCTGGATTTTTTTTTCCAGTCAGAAAATGCTTCTAGATCCATCCATGAGTGTACCAGTAACAATGGTCCTCTCTTACTGCTGAGTAGTGTTCCATTATATGGATATGTCACGATTTGTTGATGCATTCTTCTACTGACGGAAATTTAGGTTATTTCCCGGTGTGGGTTATTAAGAAGGATTATTAATAGCTTCTGTGAATGCTCTATTCAAGTCTTTGTAGATATTTGTCTTTATTTCTTTGGGGTAAATACCTTGAAGTGGAATTTTTGAGTTGTTAGGTATTTGTTTACCTTTGTAAGAAACTGCTAAATTACTTTTGGTTATTTATTATTTACATTCTCATCAGCAAGGTGTCAGAGAGTTCCTGTTACTTACACTTGGTACTGTCAGATTTTTTTTTTTTTAATGATAATGCACTCCAGTGGATGTGTAATAGAATCTCATTGTGGTTTTATTTTGTGTTTTCTAGATGTCTAATGATGTTGCACATCTTTTCACATATTTACTGGCCATTTGTAGAACTTCTTTGGTAAATTGTCGATTCAGCTTTGTTGCAAGTTGTTTTTTTAAAGATTTTATTTATTTATTTGAGATAGCACAAGCATATGAGGTAGGGGGAGGGGCAGAGGGACAGAGAAACAGGCACTCCACTGAGCAGGGAGCTGACAAGGGCCTCAATCCCAGGACCCTGGGATCATGACCTGAGCTGAAGGCAGACACTTAACCACTGAGCCACCCAGGAGCCCCTGTTGCATATGTATATATGTTGTAAATATTTTCAACTAGCCTACAGCTTTTATTTTCCAGAGCAGAATGGTTTAATTTTGATGTGTCCCATTCTATCAATTTTATCTTCTCTGGTTAATCCTTCAATGTCCTATCTAAGATTTGCTTCTATGTTTTCTTCTAGTTTATTTTTTACTTTAAAGGCAAAGAGCCATTTTGAGCCAATACGGTTTTATTGTACGATGTGAAGAAAGACTGAGGTTCACTATCTTACATAGGTGTCTTAAATTCTTAAGAACCAGTTTTTGAAAAGCTTATCCTTGTTCCTTTGAATTATTTTGATGTCTTTGTTGGAAATCAATTAAACGTATATGTATGAGCAAATTTCTGAACTCTTCCTTTTTATTCCATTGATTTCTATGTCTAACTTTACAGCAAGACCACAGAACCTGGATTACTACTGGTTTATAGGAAGTCTTAAAATCATGCAGTATGTTTTTCATCTGCTTGCTTTTAAGATGATCTTGTTGTCATTGGTTTTCAGCAACTTGTTTATGATTTGGCTTTGGCTTAATACAGGTCTTCCTTCCTTCCTTCCTTCCTTCCTTTTCTCTCTCTTCTTTCTCCTGTGTCATTTGGTTCACTGAGCTTCTTGCATCTGTGGGTTTGTACTTGTTACATTTTTGGAATGTGTGGGACATTGTTTCTTCTAATATTTCTTCTCCTTTTCTTTTGGGACTCCCATTACACCTAGTTGATGGCTTGATATCATCTCGCCACTCTACAAGTCTCTGTACATTTTTTTCCTTACATTTTTTTCTCTTTGTATTTCAGTTTGTATAATTTCTATTGCCATACTCTTTTCTTCTAGCATATAAACTTTGTTTACTCACAACCAACAAATTTTCTTTAAAATAGTGTGTTTTTCCGACACTTCATTTGGTTCTTCTGTATATTTTCTATTTATAGCCTTCTTGTATTCATGTTTCCCTTTAACTCTTTGGGCATATTTATAATATTCATTTTAAAGCCCTTTACTGCTAATTCTATTGTCTCTGCCATTTCTGTGTCTGCTATTACTGCTTAATTTTTTTTTCTTGAACGTGGTTCTTATTTTTTGCTCCTTTTAATGTCTACTCAATTTTCATTAGATGACAGACTATTTAAATTAGCTATCTTTCTTTAAAGAATATTGATCACCTGAACCTTCCAAGACTTGATTTCAAGTTTTGTTAGGGCAGGTCTATAGTTGCATGGACTCTCAACCTGGTTTTTCTCGCATTAACTTGTCTGATTTCTGGGCATCTTTTGACTGTCCTGGATGTTTAATGGGATGGGTGACTGTAGGAAGTTACTAATATTAGCCCAGAGCCCTGTGGCAAGAATGAGGATGCAGAAGGGAGCATGAGATTCAGGAAAGGTGTGAAGAGAGAAATACAGCTTTTTGAGGGGGAACGAAGAATGGGAGGGGGATTGCTTCTGCTCACTCAGGCCTGGTTTCACTTTAGAAGCTGATCCCTCACTGGCTCCTTCCAAGTCAGTTCTATGTGGCTTGACCAATTCCTCCTAGGCTTTGAATTTCTTGGATTTTGGTCATCCTCACATTCAAATACAAATTTTTAAGGCAGACAGAGAGAAATAATAATAACAATTGCTTATTGATTTTTGGCATATGTGCACAAACACAGACTGAAATGGGCCTTGCCAACCTATGCGTATTGGATGACTTTTGGCATCCTACAATCATTTGTAATAAACCAAGTAAAAAATAATAATAATGGGGCGCCTGGGTGGCTCAGTGGGTTAAAGCTGCTGCCTTCGGCTCAGGTCATGATCCCAGGGTCCTGGGATCGAGCCCCTCATCGCATCGGGCTCTCTACTCGGCAGGGAGCCTGCTTCCCTTCCTCTCTCTCTCTGCCTGCCTCTCTGCCTACTTGTGATCTCTGTCAAATAAATAAATAAAATCTTAAAAATGATAATAATAATAATAATGACTAGTTTTCAAAAAAAAGTTTCAAACCTCTGTTTCAAAGGTTAGATTTTCCTCTTTCTCTACTTGCTCCTTTCCAGTTTTCTTTCTTTTTTTCTTTTTCTGAGTAACATGGAACCCCTATGAATTGGGTGTGTTTTTGTAGTTAAAGATTATGCTATAATTTTATTAGCTCGTAGTCTATTAATTCAGTCAACTCTTGCATATAGTAAGAAATAATTAGTTTAATGAAGGTCCTTAAATTCATTTAGGAAAAGCATAATGGAATATTTATAGCATCTGAATACTGGCTACCATAAATGTAATTTCCCCCCAAATTAAGTATAACTTACAGTTTGTATATTGTATTATATATTCAATGTTTCTGTTTAAATAGATAAGCCATGGTCTGCACTGATTCTGAATTTTCTGTCTCTCTATGAAGTTACCTTGCAGTTTTCTAATACAGGATCCCTGTGAAACAGTCTCCTTGCCATTCTTTCTCCATCACAGTGCTTCTTTATCTAAGTTGACAAGTAGAAATCAAAGCTAATGATAACCATGAGATAAAAAATGGGGAGCACCTACCAACCCAGGGACATTCTTCTAGAAACATTAAAATATGGATGAGTTTAAAATAATATTAAAATAATGTTGTCTTAAACAAAAGCTAGAAGGGCTTTGGCAAACTTAGAGTTATGTTATTGGGTAAGGAAGGGGGAGCATGGGAGAAGAGTTTTCTCAAGAGTTTACAAAGGTTTTATGCTTTTTTCAATTGATCTGGGTAATGGGGCGGGAGGATATAAAAGTGGTAGAAAATAGATTTTAACCTAGATTCAGAAGTATTGAGGTTTTGATTTGATTTAGTGGAGAAGTGTGTCCTCAAAGCAATCAGAATATTGGCTTAAAGGGTTGATAAACTTTGGTGGATGGGGCAGGGTGTGTGTGTGTGTGTGTGTGTGTCTTTTTCATCCTCTTTAATTACCATGGGCTTTTGGATGGCTCCCTGAAGTGAATTAGGAAGTTCTTAGACTTCTGGCATTGAAGTCCAGGCCAGGGAAGTTATGTGAATACTCAACTTCTGATTCTGGGATGGTGTGTTGATACTGCATATTTTTTAATGGTTACATTTTTCCTTGAGTAGTAGAATAGATTTACTGTTACAGTTTGTGTGTGGCCAGGCAGTGGCATATGGAAAAGCTGTTTCCTGCTATTTAATTTAATTAGCCCAATCACGTGCCAGCCTTCGGGCATGTCACTCTGGACCTCAGAGACTCTTTGTCTGTCAAAAAGATGGACAATATCTTGGCTTTGTTTGGTCGCGCAGCGTGCTGCAGATAAAACCACTGAATTTCTGACTATTTGCTTAGCCAATCTTGGCATTTTCCCCAGTTGGCTTTGATTTTCATTTATCCAAAATGATAACATTTTGGCTTTGGGAAGGTAAAAAAAAGGAATTGTAAGGATGTGAAGAGGAGTTGTCGCTCTCTGTGCTTAATATAGGCTTGAGAATATTATCGCTTTCCCGTCGGAAATTTTTAGTCAGCTCGTTACCACTGTGCTAGTAGAAATTCAAAACAATTACCATTGAATCATTTTAACCCCAACTTCACTGCCAAGCTGTCATTTTAAATCAAGCCTCTTTTATTGGTTCATGTGTATGTTTAATGTGATTTTCTTTATCTTGCAAAATCGCTAAATCTGTTGGTGAATTTACTGTTGAAAAAGAGAATATTTCATTGGCTATTTTGGATAAGGATATTTTAGTTTTGTTTTCATAGAAAGGATGGTGGTTAACGCATTTAGTCACTTCAAGGATTTTTCCCAGTATTTTAGTCTCCCTTTCAAGGTCAAAGACATTTTTAATTTTTTTTCTTTTTTAATTGATATGTTCAAATTTTAAAAATTCTCTTTAGTCAGATTCCAGTCACTCTTATATTCCTGATACTTTTCAGGCTTTAAAATTAATGAAGAGCACTGGAAAAGAAAGAGATTGAAAAATACATACTGCAGCTTGGGACTCTTGGGATTTGCAATGAAGACATCTGCCTAAACTTCCAGCTGAATTAACAGCAATTTCTCTGAATCAAAGTGACTTGTCCAGTGTGATAAACTTATTTGAATATCCACATTTTAAAATTGGAAGTCCCAGATTTGAGATTCTTAATTAATTTTAGACACATGCACAGTTTAGAACTTCCAGAGGATTTGCATATGGACTTAATCACGTCCTCCAAGAGTTAAAGTCAATCACACTGAGCATCTAGTCAGTGTGTACTACTATCCTAAGTGCCAAGACACAACTCCTAACCTCTGACATTTCCTGGCCTTTGGAGCAACCAGTGGGACAGACCTATACTGAATACATGACAATCAGTCTCAAAGGAAGTATCTTTGTTCCAGAGCTAATATATCTATGGCTTCCCGATAGATTCAGAATTTTCCAAAGATAATTGCGTATTTCACTTTGATATAATTTGCAGAGAAGATCCTTACCTTTGATTATTTTTTAAGTAAAAATGTTAAATGGAAAAGAAAAGGAAATCAAAACCTAAATATATAAATCCTTAGCCAACATAATTCCTACAACATAATTTACATTCACAATGTAGACATTTATAATGACCTCATGGTTAATATGGCTGCCATCACCCATGTCAAGCCTAAATTTTCTTAGGGACCTATGAGCTGCAGGAATTTTGTGTTTTGTTTAAGGGCAAGCAAACAAGAGCCAAGTGAAAGCTCTGCTTTTAATCTTCTAAGGCTTGTCAGCATCAGTCCTTCAGGGGAACTGCACTTAAATCTTTCATCATTTCTATTTTGAGATTCATTGTTATATACTCTCATTCTCTATGTGTGATTCATTTTTCATTTTTATCTTATTTTAACTGCATATTTAGAGTGTGTTTTTTTTTACCCCCAAGGGCATCCATACACCACCACACATTGATTATAAATGCAGTATCCACATAAGAAAACTTCCTGTGGTAACTTTTTAAGAATGAATATATTTTTAATATTGAGGAACACCCATATTCCCCACAGAGAATAAACTTACGACTGAAACACAGCAATTTCTCATAGAGATCTCTTTGTCAGTATTGAGATTTTATTGAAAATGTTATATAGTAGAACATGAGTAAGGTTTTTTTGTTTTTTTTTATTTTATTTTATTTTTTTTTAAGATTTTTTATTTTATTTATTTATTTGACAGATAGAGAGATCACAAGTAGGCAGAGAGGCAGGCAGGGCAGGGGGAAGCAGGCTCCCTGCTGAGCAGAGAGCCCAATGCGGGACTCGATCCCAGGACCCTGAGATCATGACCTGAGCCGAAGGCAGCGGCTTAACCCACTGAGCCACCCAGGCGCCCATGAGTAAGGTTTTAAATGAAATGAGTAATGAGGTAGGAGTTAATTCAGAGAGATTGGCCTAAGATTTTTTAAGGAAAGAGTATTCATTATTAACTTGAAAGAAGAAACCTGAATGTAGGCATTAAATAATATAACCTGATTTCTTTTTAAAAACATACCCTTATAAAATTCTAATTTATTTTACAAAAATAATTAACCATGGGGGAGGCAACTATGCAATTTCAAATAGATATTTCCAAAAAGAAGTCAATAAAAGCACCTATGTCAGGAGGGAAGAAATCATTTGACTTGTAACAAACATTAATCCAAATTTCTTTACATATCAGCCTAATATTTTATTGCATGTAACTTACAGATATGTGACTAGGTACATAAATTAACCAGAGTCCTTCACCTATTTTTTTAAAATTGCAGTTCAGTCTATGTATAATCAGTAATAGTTCAGGCCAATTCAAGCCATGTATACTGAACAGCTACTTGAGCTTGGGACTTGAGCCAAGGAATGAGAAGACGACCACAGAATGGCAAGATAAATGAGGTAGCCATATGGACTTCTAAATTTACAGTCTCTTGGAGAAATGGACAAGTAAACAAATGGAGAAAATACAGTGTCATTTGTGCTACCATGGTAAAAATATATATAAAGCACAAAGTCTGTATAGGTCTTGATCAAAATGTTCTAGCTCTTAAGTTGCAGAACTATGATCATAACTCACATCAACTGTCCAAGGACCATTGCTACCTGTGAGTACAACTCAGAGTTCAGCAAAGGGTTTGACATCTTGTGCCTGGACCTCCTGAAGACTGAGCACAGGGAAGATCTTGAGGTTTCTACACCAGAGGCGCATGGCTTCTGCTGTACATTGAGTTACTCTGAGAGGGAACGCCACTGAGACATATAATAGTTGATATTTTTGTTTTATGTCAGTGGAGAAGATTTATCAAAGACATTGCCGGTTTCTTTTAGGAAAATTGAGGAGGGCTTTGCATTTTTTTCACTCATTCATTAAAATGGGAGTATATTGTTGGCAGAAATAAAATTTTTTTTTTTTTAGAAATCGATTTTTAATTGTATTTCAACTCTACCTGTTGTTACAAACTGAAATTATCAAAATTTGAGTCAAGATATTGGGGTTGAGTTTTCTTTTTCTTTTTTAAAAGATTTTATATATTTTTATATTTAAGTTATCTCTATACCCAACATGGGGCTTGAACTTAACAGCCCTGAGATCAAGAGTAGCATACTCTGGGACACCTGGGTGGCTCAGAGGGTTAAGCCTCTGCCTTCGGCTTGGGTCATGATCTCGGGGTCCTGGGATCGAGTCCCACATCGGGTTCTCTGCTCAGCAGGGAACCTGCTTCCCCCTCTTTCTCTGCCTGCCTCTCTGCCTACTTGTGATCTCTCTCTGTCAAATAAATAAATAAAATATTAAAAAAAAAAATAGAGTAGCATACTCTATCGACTGAGCCAGCCAGGTGCCCCTGGATTGAGTTTTGTATTTGTAAATTATGTGAGTATGCTTTCATTTACAGAACTTATTTACCATGGTAAAAAAAAATTAACATATAAGCTATTTGTAAGTGTACAGTCCAGTAGTGTTAACTATATGCACATTATTGTACAAAGATCTCTATAGAGTTTTTCATCATGCAAAATTGAAACTCTACACCCCTAGAACAGCTCCCTGTTTCCTCCTTACCCCAGCACCTGGTAACCATATTCTATTTTCTGTTTGTATGAGTTTGACTATTGCCGATAACTCGCATACATGAAATCATGCATTATTTATCTTTTGTGACTAGTTTATTTCACTTAGCTATAACAAGATTTATCCATGTTATAGCATACGACAGCAGAGTTGCATTTTTAGGGTTGAGTAATACTGACTCTCTTTCTCTCTCTCTCTATAAATATATATATATACACACATATATGTATATATGATTTTTTTCAACCTTGTGGCTATTGTGAATAATTTGCAGTGAACATGGTTGTGCAATTATCTCTTTGAGATCCTGTTTCCATTTTCTTGGGGTATATATATACCAAGAAGTAGGATTGCTAGATCATAGGATAATTCTAATTTCTCCCTACTTGACACTATTTGTTACTTTCTGTTTGTTTGTTTGTTTGTTTGGACAATGGCCATTATATTTGGTATGAGGTAATACAGTGTTAACACTACTGGACTGTACACTGATAATTTATTCAGTTTTTATTTTCATTTCCTGATGATTAGTAATTTTTAGCATCTTTTCGTATGCATCTTTGCCATTTGTCTATTTCTTTGGAGAATGTCTTTTCAAATTCTTGGCCTATTTTAAAATCAGGTTATTTTGTTGTTGTTGAGTTGTACAAGTTCTTAATATAGTTTGAATGTTAATTCCTTATTGAATATATGCTTTTCAAATATTTTTATCCCATTCTGTATGTAGACTGTCTTTTTCCTCTGTTGATTATTTTCTTTGCTGCATGGAAATTTTTACGTTTGATGTAGTTACATTTGACTATTGTTACCTGTGATTATGTAACTTTTTAAAATTTTGAAGTTCATTTTTACTCTCAGATAAGAATTTCAATCACTAACTCATGCAGATCAGCAAAAGAATCTTAATAGTATTTGCAGCTAGGAAAGCTACAATGAGTTCCTGAAAGAGCCTTGATTAACATTGTAGCCGATCCTTTTTAGATGTTTTAAAGGTGTCTTTTGCTATGTACTAATGATTGGATCTCTTTTGGGAAGGGCATGCAATTTTTAAATAATGCACCTATTAATTTTAAAAATAAGATCAAAGTCCAAAAAGCTGATATGAAACACTTATGCTTCAATCGTTTGAGAATGTTATTCTCTACCCCAGAAGATAGTTAGCTTATAAAGTAATTTGATAAATAAATATATATGTGTATATGTTAACATACATATGCATGTATACATATCTATACACCAATGAGTGTGTGTAGGTACCCCAACCTGACATGCAAAGATGAAAAATATTTACACTTTCATTGATAGCTATCAGGCAGGTAGACCAATGTTGAATGTCCACCTTATTTTTTGAACTTCTTTTTTCCTTTTACTTTCATATAATTTCCTTCAAGATCATAACAGGTTAAGGAGAAAAAAGTCTTGTTGAATGCTTTAAAAAAAAAAAAAACCAAGTGAATGCTGATTTAGCATTTTTAAACCAAGCTTGACAAATAAATTTCTACATAAAGCCAGGGAGATAGGAGAAACACATTCTGTGCTGACAGTTTTTGATATTTTCCATGAATGAAAACAGTACAACTAAGTTAGTCATAAAATATATGCAAAAGCAGTGTTGTCCAGCATTAAAAAGAGTACAGAAGGCCAAAATGTTATTATTGGCAGGGATATTAGATAGTGACAATAACAACAGTAAAAACTAGTCTGTATTGAGACTTAATTAAAATCCAAAGACAGTGGCCAGCAATTTACATTTATATATATATATATGTGTGTGTGTGTATAACATTTATATATATATATATAACACTTATATATATATACATATGTATATTATATAAATATAACATAACTTATATCAGTTAGTCACCATCTCTTAATTACAGATGAAGAAATCAAGGCTTCAGAATAGCAAAACAGTTGCCTTAGGTCAGGCATTTAGAAAATGGCTGAGTTCAAATTCTAAGCCCAGTCCAAATGCAGAGAGGTTGAGGGAGGACTTGGAGACTCGCAACCATTTTGTGGTAATCCTGTAACAAATCCTCAGATCTGACACAGACCACCGAGTAAAGTAAAAATATACCTCCTTCATCTTCAAACTAGAAAGCTATTTATTACTCTGTTAATGGTTCAACCAAGTCTTCCTTATTCCTCCCAATTATTCTGAAGAAAATGTGCTAACACTTAGAGAAAGTAAAGTCAAAAGTGAAAGACAAAAGCTATTGGGAGTCAGAAAGTCCTTGTATGAGTGGCTTCACAGTTGTGGCCCTGCTTTTTTCTTTGTGCTAAATAGCTTCCTTACCATCTTTTAATTCATCTATTTAACTCTAGTTCGTAAAACTTAGTGGCCATGGCTTGAAAGACATGCAAAATGTCATTTATGGGATTCTGGACTCTTCAATACTTACTTTTCATACTTGATGTGAAATTTACTTAATTTACTAAGTTTGTTTGATTTATAATATATGTTCATTACCTTTACATCTTAGTATATATAAAAAAAGCAAATTTAAATACTAAACTTAGCATGAGTTCTTGGCTCAAATATCCTTAGCCTGCCCAGTAGATTGTGTGGTTTTAATTCTGTCTACTAACATTTATACAAAGTCATTTCCTCCCTCCTATTAATAATAGTAGTAGAAAACTAGGTTTGGGGCGCCTGGGTGGCTCAGTGGGTTAAGCCTCTGCCTTTGGCTCAGGTCATGATCTCGGGGTCCAGGGAGCCTGCTTCCTCCTCTCTCTCTGCCTGCCTCTCTGCCTACTTGTGATCTCTGTCTGTCAAATAAATATAATCTTAAAAAAAAAAAAAAAACACTAGGTTTAAAAAAAAGGCTGGAATCATCTCTCCTTTATATGTAAAGATACTCAGAAAATAATGTTAATTAAGCTAGTTTCAATCTTCATTTCTACATTCGTTACTTACACTTCTCTAACACGCAGGACCTTGTTTTAGGTGGTGGGTATGATCCTGCCTGGCTCTAACAAGTTTATTATCTGGTAAAAGGATAAGTCACATATACAAATAGCTATTAGATAAAGATGTTAGGTATATATGATATACCTATAGTAGCTCATATGTTCATAATGTAACTAGTTAAAGGTTGAATTTTCCAAATGCCCTGTGATTTAGTATAAATCATGAATATTTATGCTTTTGAATCTTCTATCTTTGTTAAATTTACTTCTCTATGTGCACATTTCCTAGGTCAGCACATTTTCCATCACAAGCAGTAAGCCGTTCAGTATATAAGCTAGTAAGTAGGCCTGGTTCAATTGCTTCCAGTAGTTATAGCTTAAATAAACCTTCCACTCAACTTACTCATCATGCTGGTTCCCTTCATGTACATTTGCATGCAAAGCCACAGACTACTTTAAGATTTTAGGAAATGACAGATATTCAAAGACAAGCCTTAATTATGATAGTATGTTTAAGTTTTCATTGATACTATCATAGAACTCCCCTTGATAAAAGAACTGCCATTAATGAGAAAGAAATTTCTGTATTAGGGTAAATAACACCTATTCTATTCAAAGTTATTTTAGTGAATTTTTTATTCAGTTCTACAACTCCAGGCATTTTAGCAGATACAATTTATCATTATTTTTACATATAGTCAATGTTCAGGTATGTTTAATATTCACTGAGAAGTAAAACATTTTGATATATAAAGAACAGATCCAAGGAGTTGACCTCAAAGGCCTGAAGGTTAATTAATGGCCTAAGATAGCCTGACTCAAATGAATAGGAATTCAGAAAGGGAGAGAAGGGGGGGAGGCAGTAGTTCTTCAGGGTTTCACAGATAGTTAGATGGACATATTTTGTCCATGTTGAGGTGTGGTCTCTTATAATAAAGATCGTTTTAGTCTTTATGCAATAATTTTTCCCCATTATCTACTATAAAATCTGGCTAGATACTCTCTGTAGAGTTTTTCCATGATGTAATGTGTAAAGGAGTGAGCTATCAGATTTCCCTTTACAAGCTAACAAAACCATAGAAACCCCACAAACAGCCTATATAATGTACAAATTGAATGAAAAGGACAATATATATATGAGCTTATATATGTAGACGTACATACACACCTACACATTATATATGTGATGATCCATGTATATGGTATGTATTATGCAATAGTGTGTATGTACCGTTTAGAGTAATTCTTTTTCTAGTCATCATTTTGATCACACTTGAGTATCAATTCCCATAATTTATCAACAAGAGAACAATTAGATTTCAAAAGCAACACCAAGAATTATCATATTCTCAGTGGGATAAGGTGGAGGAAAGACGCTACTGTAGAAAGCCACCAGTGACATAGGAAATGCTTATCCTTAAACTTCTAAATCGTGTTCTACATTATTGTTTAGAGACTTGGTATATAAACACAATATGTACAAAAGATGATTTGCTTAACCCCAATTCTAGTCACCTAGTTAAAACAGTTATTTAAAAAATACTACCACATATGCTCACATAAAATGTGATAAAAGCTAACTCGTGAAAGAATTCTTATATCTCTCACAGTTTTCCTTTTCTTATTTTGATATGGAGTCTGGGCTTACTTCTTAGAATTAGCACATCATTTTTTTTTTTCCTATTCTTTCTGAATTTCCCTCTTCCAATACTAAATTACCTATCCCATAAGTCCTCTCAAATAGGAGGTAGACAGTGAGGGCAGACAGATCTCCCTGCTTCCACTCAAAAACTGGAAGAAGCACACATCCAGGAGAAATGTCTCTCGGTTTATCTTTAAATTGGAGGAGGGCAGAGGTCACTAGCCAAAAGGAAGTCAAAATGACAAGTACTCTAACGGTTGCAGAGAAAGGTTAAGACAAGTAAATATCTTTCCATGAGACACTTGAACTGTTGTTAGCTACCTGGCACAGGCCATTTTCCACTGACAAAAATTAAAACCTCACCAACTCAGTAAAAGAAGGGGAAAATTAGTCTAACTTAATGGAAGTCTCAATTATAGTCCACTTTAAAAGTGATTTCACTTTATTGCTTCTAAACCTGCATTCTCTCACATAAAATGAAACTAATATGTAGGAGCAGCTAAATTAAAACTATGGTTTGCACCATATTTTACATTGAAAAATAAGCATAAATACCATTGGCACATGAAAATTTGTTGCTAGAGGCTGTCTGAACCTCAAGGAAGAAATCCTTAATTTGGATTTGGGGTGATTCCCTCTTCCAAACATTATAACAAGCCCCCATGAATACATTTTCCTCTCTCCTATGGAATAAGTAGTGAGTTTAAACTAACACATGAGAAAAAAAAATAAACTAACACATGGGAGGCAGTAGAGAGATATCAGAGATTACTATGGGCTCTGTTAAAATTTTCAAAATTCAGAAATTTGGAATTTGTGTAGGCTTTTCTAGTAGGGTACGGCAGAGAAGCAATGTCACAAGGGTCAATGGTAATTGCTGCAGAGGACCTAAAGGGTCAGTGTGGAATGATTCAGACTCAGAGAGAAGAAATAATTATAACCAAAAGATCCCAACAGAATTGTTTTAGAAAACATACTGAATGTATTTTAACCAAAAGAAAGTGCTTGATATTCTTAGTTGTTTTTGTTTTTTTTTTAATTTTCACACTAAGGCTAAAGCTTTTGTTGGTTTATGGTTTTACGGCAATGTTGGCTCTAGCCAAGTTTGGACAACCATAGTAGCTATAAGGACTAGTGCTTAACCTGATGGATTTACCGGTCATGTTGTGCCTGCAGCCATTTGGATCATCAATGCCTAGTTTCCTTGGATTTAAGCTGGATGTTGTTGATTTAGTTGGCTGTGTATTTTCTGTGGCTGGAGTTGACTTAAAATACTTCATCTAGGGAGAGGGGATAATCCAAAGTGTCCAAATTGTATTGAGAAATAGAATTGCATTCTTGCCTATATCATATAAGGGAGGGTACAAATTTCATCATAAAGTGTTGAGTAAGACATTCCTGTGTGAGTAATTTTGTTACCTTACCAAAGGTAACGTAGTTACGTAGTGACATCAAACAGCAGTAATTCATCAAATGG